>JANHZT010000552.1:73916-90414 GCA_032468215.1 Stegonotus admiraltiensis
AGTTGCAATAACTCTTGATAGTTGTTTCTGTCTAGAAACCCATGAATTAATGTTGTAAGTTTTTTCAGTCTGCCAATCCAAGTCATTTTTTAAATTTCCATTTAACTGTGGAAAAGCTTCTGCAAATTTCTCACTCGAGTTTTCTTGATTATTTATTGCTTGTATCTCGCCCACAACATTTTCAACATAATCATTAGACTAGTTAATCCTCCATCCTCTCCTCCAACAATCCAGTATATCCTGCCAAACCTTGAAAGACCTCTTTAATTTTTTCCTCGAAAATAGAAAGCACTTTTTCTTCAAAGGCAGCGGCTTGTATCTTTAAAACCTCCTGGATAGCTTCAGCCATTTTTAATTTCAATTTGCGCTTCTTCAACAATGAGATAAATAAGTCTATTAAATCCACTTACTTCCAATTTTGCTAAATGCAGTAATTACAGTTTGTTGCCAGTCAGCATTGTATCCTTTAGTCTTCAATTTGCTACTTTTAAGCTGATTCTAGGGGAGGCTATCAGCGCTAACAAGCACTTCCTTTTAGCTTTCACTTTCTACTTTCTCTTTCCACTTTCTTTTTTCTACACCCTTTCAAGTTTCCGGCACCATTTTTTTTCCTTTGTTAAGAATTTCAGAAGGAAGTCACCGATACAGAGTTAAAGTTCTGAACTTACAACCACAATCCCTCCTGCTCTTGCTTTCCTGCTTTAAGTTCTGATGTCTTTAAAATTGTTAGCAGGGGTGGTCGCGGCGTCTTGTTCTGCATGTAGCAGAATCGTCCCGGATCCGGAGCTTTGTCGGGTTCTTAGGGAGCCCTCACCCAACAAGCCCCAGAATTCTTCCTGGGGGTCTTGGAGAGCTCTACCTTCACCCGGCTGCTCACCTTCCCCTCTTTTCCCAGCGGAAAGTTTCCAAACTGCTTGACAGCTAATTTTCGCTGTCATAGCGGTTCTACGAAATCACGGGGCTGGCGCTCCCAAAGGAGTGACTTTCAATGCCTGCGGTGCCACCGGAAGTCCCGGATCCTCATTTTTGATGCTCTGCACATGCACAGAAGGCCCTGCGCATGCACAGAGGTGTCGCACGCAAAGCAAGCATGCATGCGCACTCACATTTGCGAACCAATGGCGAAGGTAAGTGAATACCACCCCTGGACTTAATGGTATGTTGCAGTGGACAGGTTCACACATCATGCTGAGCCAAAAACAAGCAGATCATATTCTGCATGGATGGATGGATGGATGGAAAGTTCTTTTCTTTTCCTCCTTGTACTATCTTTTCACACAAATGGAAAACAGATCACTTTAGAATATTGTCATTCTGGATAAAGAGACTTTCTTATTTGTTCAGATGCAATGGAACAATCTAGAGAATGTAAACAATGAAAATTTGTACTGTTCATGCTTGCCGGATGTGCTGTTTCCTTGAGAACAAGAATCTGAGCTGCTAAACATAGCTGCCAAAACCAGTGACGAACCAGCCTGCTTCATTGGGTGCGATCTCAACTCTGCTTGTTGCTGCTACTGTAAGGGTGTAGGTGGAACTGTCAGTGGTAAAGACTATATGGAATTATCCTCTATTCAGCTGCTGATCAGATTTCTGATGGAAGGAAGGGATCTAGTCTTTCCGCCTTGACTTTCTTCCTCCATCATGGCTGTAATTCAGTTTCCCTCCCTTAATCCACCCCCTCACCTTTCTGACTAACATTGTTGCAGCTGAGCAAGACCAAAAGCTACTTATATTCATTTGGAAAGGAATACAGAGGGATTTTATCAACAGAACTCATCCAGGTCTTGAAAAATCTCTTGATAAATGGGAAATTACAAGAAGACTTTCTGAGATGAAGCCACAATTGTCCTGGCAACTCTCTTGCAAATGGCAAGTACTGGGCTTATTTTTATTATTCAGCTGGGTGTTGATTACAGGACAGATCAGCTATTCTGTTGTGGAGGAATCGAAGCTGGGGACCATGGTGGGAGAGGTGGCACATGACCTGGGCTTAACACTGGCAGATCTTTCAAGTCGTAGGCTTTGGCTGGGCTCTGAGGAAAGTAAGAGGTACTTTGCAATTAACTTGGACAGTAGTGCTCTGATAGTGAATGAAAAGATAGACCGAGAGACTCTCTGTGGAGCAAGCTCACTGTGCATCCTGCCTGTGCAAGTAGTAATTGAAAATCCTTTGGAACTCTTTCACCTGGAGGTAGAGATTCTGGATTTGAATGACAATTCACCCAATTTCATCACTCCCTGGCTTGTATTGAGGGTAGCAGAATCTGCTGCTACAGGATCACGGCTCCCACTCGAGAGTGCACATGATGCAGATGTTGGGACCAATGCAGTCAGTGCCTACCAGCTCAGTCCCAATCCTCATTTCATACTTGATATAAAGAATGTGAAGGATGGCAAGCTTTTACCTGAACTGGTGCTAGACCAACCTTTGGATAGAGAAGAGCAAACAGAACATCAGCTGATTTTGACTGCCTATGATGGAGGGGACCCTGTCCTGTCAGGAACAAGTCAGCTCACCATTGTGGTCCTTGACAATAATGATAATGAGCCAACATTTGATCTGCCTGTGTACAAGATACATTTCTTGGAAAACATTCCCGTAGGCTCTTTAATTTTTAAACTCAATGCAACTGATCCTGATGCAGGTTCTAATGGGGAAATACAGTATTCTTTTGGTATCCACACATCAGATTCCATCCAGACATTGTTTGGTTTAGATCCCCATACAGGTGAGATCTATATTCAAGGAGTTGTGGATTTTGAAGAATCCCAATTTTATGAACTTCACATAAGAGCCAGAGACAAGGGCATACCACAGATGGAAGGCCACTGTGTTATCCAAATAGAAGTTGAAGATGAAAATGACCATTTCCCAGATATTCTGCTTACCTCCTTGGTAAATCCACTGCCAGAAAATACACCTTTAGAAACAGTGGTGGGGCTTTTCAGTGTGCGAGATCAAGATTCGGATGTCAATGGAAAAGTAAGCTTGCAAATACCAACGAACCTACCCTTTAAAATTAAATCGTTTGAAAATCATTTTTCCTTAATTACACATGAAAAGCTGGATAGAGAAACAGCCTCTCAATATACTATAAAGCTCACTGCCCAAGACTCAGGAATTCCACCTTTAACTAGAGATTTGACTGTCTTGCTGAACATTTCAGATGTCAATGATAATACACCATCCTTCTCTCAGCATTTCTACAACTCCTTCTTGAAAGAGAACAATCCACCTGGCTCTCTGTTGTGTACTGTATCTGCCTCTGATCCTGATGAGGGTGATAATTCCCGGCTCACTTACTCAGTGGCTGGAAATCAGGTCCAAGATGCCCTCATTTCTTCCTTTATTTATATCAACCCAGATAACGGGAATATATATGCTCAGCATTCTTTTGATTATGAAATGCTTCAAGTGTTGCAAATCCTTGTTACTGTGCAGGATGCTGGGACACCGATACTAAGCTCCAGTGTTAGTGTTCATCTCTTCATATTGGATCAGAATGATAATGCTCCTGTTGTTTTGTATCCAGTGTCTGGCCAGCAATTGTCAGCACTCCAGAGAATCCCTCTGTTGGCACCAGTAGGTTATGTCATCACAAAAGTCACAGCAGTGGATGTAGATTCTGGTCATAATGCCTGGCTGTCCTATTCCTTACTCCCCCAATCTACAAATGCCTCCCTGTTTCGAGTGGCACCATACACTGGGGAAATATGGACTGTTCGAAGCTTCCAAGAAACAGATCTTCTTCCACAGAAAATCCTTGTCCTTATTAAGGATCATGGAAAACCACCTTTGTCCACGACTGTTACAATCTTGGTCTCACTAGAGGAAAAAGCATCTGAGGAAAGTTCACAGTCTCATGAGTTCATAAATCATTCCAAAGAAAAATCTGATCTGACTCTGTATCTGATTATAGCTCTGGTGGTGGTTAGCATTGTCTCTCTTATTACTTTAATTGTCTTGTCTGCAAAATGCTTTTGGAAAAGAAAAGGCAAAGATTCTTCTTACACCATAAACAATGATCCTATCAGGGATCTTTTCAAATACTCCAGTCCTAAACTGCAACTCAACTCCAATGGTACCCTGGAATACATGGAGGTGACCCTGAGGCCTGCAGACTCCCATAGCCATCCCCATAAATCCAGGCATTCTTCAGGGTCAGACAGAAGTGATTTCACCTTCATGAGGCCTGTGTATTCTCAGCCAAGTACCCTAACAAGGAAAGTTGATTCTTTTTTGTCCCATATTAATACGCTGAACCATCCAAAGCAGGTGAGGTGACCTTTTGTGTTTTGTCCTGATCCCATCCCAAACATAACTGATATTTCCAGTAATTGAAATTTGACCAAGAGCTAACCCAAAGGTGCTTTTTCAAAAGGCTACTGTACTTCATTTTTCCTTTAAGATGTTTTGCTTCTCATCCAAGAAGCTTCTTCAGTTCTTCAGTTCTGACTGTTCTTGGATGAGAAGCAAAACATCTTATAGGAAAAACAAAGTCCAGTTGCTTTTTGAAAAAGCACCTTCGGGACAACCATGACCTGGATGACTGAGAGTCTCGATAGACATTTAGACCAAAAGCTAAATTCTTATAGGTCTGTAGCTTCATAAATGGATAGATTGAGCATGGGCTAATTCATACCTTATTATCAAAATGGTGCAGGAACTCTGAACGCGTTTTCTAAAATAGATACTTTGGAGATGAGGCAAATTTTGTGGATTGACCCGCATGACATTACATGTGTTGGAAGTACCTATGATAGGAACCAGGAACTTGGGAGCAGTGGCTTGATCTGGGCAAGAATGAGAAGAAAATTCAAATGTTAATAATTGTATATATCATTTTTCAAATGCTGTCAAAATCAGATTTTCCTTTCATTTTTAACATATTTACAATTGCAAAGCTCTACCACCTGCCAAGTGGTTTATTATTAGAAAAATAGAATATGTATTTTCTGAAAAAAAATACATCTTATCCTAAAAGTATCATTAATTCAGCATTCTACAAATATTAGCTGGGTGAGTTGGGATGGGGAAGGAGGGAGCCATTGCTAGCCTTAATTAATTGTCATTCCTGATAGAAAATGAGAAATTCGCTGTTTTGCTGCGCATATAATATAGGAGGAGTCAGCTGTGCTGTTAGAACAAATATTTGCATGCTGTTAATACTTCTGGTGGTCAGATAAGCTAGAACAAAGCCAAAATGGGGCAAGATGTTGGAGTATGTTTTCCACAGCTTGTCTTTTTGCCTGATGTCTCTAGGTTTAAAAAAAAAAAACAGGTTACCCGGTCCTTTTTCACACAGTAGCTGCTTTCAGACATGGATTGGTGCTTGTGTTGCTGTCCTGGGAAAGGCTGTACTGATTGGATAAATAGAAAAGCAGTCTCAGCGAATGAACAGGCGGTTAACGCTGAAGGCTTGCCGTGCGTACCACTCCCTCCATAGCAGTGACAATCTCTATCAAACCAAAACAATGAATGAGGGAGGTAAATACTGACTATAGACCCTCTTTCTTTCATATAATGCATATTTCGTTGGGATAAGTGGTGAGTTTCTCAGGGTTTTAAAGCTGTACTGTGTGCTATAAATAGCTCCTGTTTTGCAATTTTTAGACCTTCCTGCTGTGGATTTCTGAAAGATGCTCAGACCAGAAAAAACTGCCTGGCGTTTGGGATTCTTACATACCTTTGCTTTCTGTCTGTTTCTGAGTGACTGTTTTGCACAGATCCGTTATTCTGTCCCTGAGGAACTTACTCGGGGAGCCTTTGTAGGAAATCTTGCTAAGGATTTAGGAATGGATGTAACAAAGCTTGCAGCTGCCAATCTGCAAGTGCTTTCTGATTCTGACTTCCAGTATTTCTCTGTGAATGTGAACACTGGAATCATAATAATCAATGACAGAATAGACAGAGAGCAGCTTTGTGGCCAGAACCTACGATGTTTCTTGCATCTTAAACTTGCTATTGAAAACCCGGTGGAGTTCTATCGCATCGAAGTGGAGATTCTGGATATCAACGACAATGCTCCTGAATTCTCAAGTAGCACAATTGTTCTGCAGATCTATGAATTGGCTGCCCTGGGTGCCCGTTTCCCTATTCCACATGCACAGGATCCAGATATAGGAACAAATACTTTGCAAACCTATCACCTCAGCATCAATGAGAACTTCAGCCTTAATGTGAAGGCACACACCGATGGCACCAAATTCCCAGAACTAGTTCTGGAGAAAACATTGGACAGAGAGCGTGTGGCTATCCACAATTTGATCCTGACAGCTGAAGATGGGGGCACATTCCCCAGATCTAGCACTGTACAGATTGCTGTCCATGTTCTGGATGCTAATGATAATCATCCAGTTTTTGACAAACCCACTTACAATGTCCGCTTGGTAGAAAACTCTCCTACTGGGACACTGGTGATTAAACTGAATGCAACCGACTTTGATGAAGGGTCTAATGGACAGGTACGGTATTCCCTCAGCAGTCATAACTCTGAAGCTTTGTGCAAAATATTTGCTATTGATAATATCACAGGAGAAATCC
The DNA here is from genome assembly GCA_032468215.1 of Stegonotus admiraltiensis. NCBI lineage: Eukaryota > Metazoa > Chordata > Lepidosauria > Squamata > Colubridae > Stegonotus > Stegonotus admiraltiensis. The sequence goes on from JANHZT010000552.1 coordinate 80,464, forward strand.
GTGTTCAAGGGACTCTTGATTTTGAAGAGGCCAGCATATATGAAATTGAAGTGGAAGCGAAGGACATGGGTTCCCCTACCATGGAACAGCATTGCAGTGTTATTGTAGAAGTGACAGATGTCAATGATAATGTCCCTGAAGTCATTCTCACATCTTTCTCCAGTTCCATGAGTGAAGATGCACCTCCTGGCACAGTAGTTGCTGTGATACATGTCAAAGATAAAGACTCTGGGGATCAAGGGAAAGTCCAGTGTGATTTGTCAAAAAATCTTCCTTTTAAACTTCGGAAGGATTTTGAACACCAGTATTCCTTGCTCATTGGAGAGCAACTGGATCGTGAGAACTCTTCTCAATACAATATCACTATCTGTGCCTTTGACTTAGGAAATCCATCTCTCTTGCAACAGACATCTTTCTCCATTACTCTGGCAGATGTTAATGATAATCCACCTCAGTTTGACAGGTCATTTTATGAAGTCATCATAGAAGAGAACAATCCAGCAGGAGTGATTCTCCTTAAGGTTTCTGCAACAGATGCAGATAAAGACCAGAATTCCCAGCTATCTTACATTGTTTTGTCCAGTCCAGGACAAGAACTGATTGAAGATCTCACTTCTTTCATCTCCATTAACCCGACAAATGGGGAAGTTTTTGCAGAGAGCTCTTTTGATTATGAGTGTATCAATCATTTTCAGTTTCAGGTGGAAGCTTGTGATGGAGGTTCTCCTTCTCTCTGCAACAGGGTTATGGTCCACATTTATCTACTAGATCAGAATGACAATGCACCAAAGGTTCAGTTTCCTTTTACTGGGAAAGATTCAGTTGTACAATTCAGGATTCCTCGATCTACTATTGCCAAAGCTTTAATCACAAAAATTATTGCTGTGGACTTGGATTCTGGGCAAAATGCTTGGCTCTCTTATCATCTAAAACAAGCCACAGATCTTAGTCTGTTTAGCATAAGTCTTCACAGTGGGGAAATGAGGACTCTGCGAATAATACAGGACCTAGACAATCCTACCCAGGAACTAATCATAGTTGTCAAAGATTCAGGAGAAGTTTCCATGTCTACCTCAGTTACTGTGATCATATTCCTGGAAGAGAGCACTTCTGAAGTGTTTCTAGGGTTAAGTGCACACTCTGTGAAAAGTGAGAGACCGCCCACATTGACTTTATACCTTATTATCTGTTTGGCAGCAATTTCTACTATTATGTTGATTGCTTTGGTGGCCCTGGGAGCAAGATGTCTTCACTGTGATGCTCTTGCAACATCTACTGTCTTTGGATGCTGTGGAGGTAAAGCTAGTGGGCTTGAAAATGTCCCAGATCACATGACGGGACATTATCATTATCAGCTGAGCCCTGGAGATGCCATGATTGGAGTACAGGTAGCCACTTCAGGACCTCCAGTCAGAGGATACAGATCTTGCTTTTCTCCTGTATCAGATATCAGCGAGTTTGTGTTTATGAAACCTAATTTGACTCTTAGGGCAGCTTCTTGCAGCAATCTAACTGAAGCCAGCTTCTTTCATAAGGTGAGAATTTTCTGCTTAAGCCCTGGGTTCTGTACACATCTTATGGTTTCTTGTGCACAAGAGATAAGGGTGGGGAAATCAATGAATAATCTATTGCATAGATACTGTTAACCTACACAAGCCCACCCTGAAGCCTTCTGAATTGCCTGTTTAGCAGGCTGCATATAGGCTTTTTACTCACTCATTCAGTCACTTCCTTAGGCATCTATGTTGTTCCAATTGCTTTGGGGAAGATTGGGAATTAAGGCTGGGAGGTTGTCTTTCTTTTTTCTGAGATTATGTATATTCTAAGCAACTCTCTCTGCCTTTCTTGTACACTTTTGATTTCAGCTTTTTCAGCCAGGCAGTCTGTGCAAGCTCTTTCGGCCAACAGCACCCTTGGGACAGCTCGCTCTGCTGTGCTGGAAAAGGAGGGGGAGGAGCAGCATGGTGGCTCTGGAGATGGGCAAAGTATTTTGGGGGGGATGTATTTTGAGAAAGGGACTTCAGTGCTGTCACGGAGGAGGGGATTGCTAATATCCATTTCAGAGCTCTTTTTCCTGTTTTCCATTTTGCCAAGGAGGAGCTGCTGCTGCTGCTGCTGCTGCTGCTGCTGCTGCTTGAAAATCCATTTCCCCTCCTCTCTCTTCTCTCTCAAGCTGCAGCATCCTTTTTGGGGGGCTGCACTGCCCCTCTTGGGTCATCCCAGAGCCACCAGGTGGGAGGGACAGAGTGTATCTAGAAGCAGGAAAAAAAACGCACCCACCCACCTCCCTCAACCCCCGGCAAGAAGAAGCAGCAGCAGCAGCAGCAGCAGCAGCAGCAGCCACCGCCAGAAGCTGCAATCCTTTTGACTGAAGCAAGCCAGGCATGGATAGCAGACAGAATTTGCAATGGCAGCTGCTGTTATTTTTAGCATCAGTGTTTTCCCTGCCAGATCTCATCTCCATGCAGATTCACTACTCCATCCCAGAGGACCAGGATCCAGGCTCTTACGTGGGGAATATTGCCAAGGATCTGGGAGTGGATGTGCGGACTCTGCGTGCTCGCCGCTTGCAGCTGGTCAGTGAGGGAATGCGCCAATACTTCCAAGTGAACCTGGCAGACGGCATGTTACTCGTCAATGAGAGGTTAGATCGGGAAATGCTGTGTAGCTCCAGCCCCAGGTGTTCTTTTCCTTTTCAGTTGGTACTGGAGAATCCATTGCAACTTAACCGGGTGGAGGTGGAGATACTGGATGTGAATGACAATGCCCCCCGATTCCCAAAGGACACTGTTTCTTTAGAAATCACTGAGGTTGCCAACCTAGGCACCCGATTACGGCTGGAAGTTGCAGAAGATCAAGACACTGGTTCCAATTCCATTGCAACCTATGAGCTCAGCCCAAATGAACATTTTGCTTTGAGTATCAATATCAGAGGAGATGGGGTCAAAATACCTGAAATTGTATTGGAAAAGCTCCTGGACAGGGAAAAAGCAGCTACCCATCATTTAATCCTGACTGCCCTAGATAGTGGAAATCCTGTTCAGTCAGGCACTGTTCAGGTTACAGTCCATGTTCTTGATGCAAATGATAATCCCCCAGTGTGTGAACCACCTGTATCAAAGGTTTATTTAGAGGAAAATATCCAGGTGGGGACTATTGTAACAAAACTCAATGTTACTGACTTAGATGAGGGACCTAATGGAGAAGTTGAATATTTCTTTAAATACAGCAGCAGTGTACAGCTAAAACTCCTTGATGTGTTTAGTCTGGACTCTCAAACAGGGGAAATCAAGACAAAAGTTTTATTGGATTATGAAGAAACCAATGCATATGAAATAGCCATCTACATTAAAGACAAGGGATCCCCTGCTATGGAAGGTCATTGCAATATTAGAGTAGAACTTGTTGATGTTAATGACAACAGTCCAGAGATTATGATGACCACTCTTTCTAGCTCAGTACAAGAAGATGCACCCATAGGAACAGTCATTGCACTTATCCAAGCAAAGGACAATGATTCTGAGGAAAATGGGCAAGTTCACTTAGAGATTCCAAGACATGTACCATTTAAATTGGTGTCTTCATTTAAAGGACATTATTCACTAGTGACTAATGGCCCACTTGATCGAGAGAAGACCGCTGGATACAGTATCACAATTAAAGCAACAGATTCTGGAATACCTCAAAAGTCAACTGAGAAAAATATATTAATTCAAGTTTCAGATATCAATGACAATGCACCCACTTTCTCCATCCTTTCCTACACAGCCCATGTGGAGGAAAATACATCTCCTGGAACTCTAGTCTTTTCTGTGTCAGCCTGTGATCCAGATGTAGGTGTCAATTCCAAGCTATCTTATTCCATTGTGGATACTGGAAATCATGGCTTGCCCATCTCAACCTATTTCCACATCAATCAAGAGAATGGCAGTATTTACACCTCCAGGGTTCTAGATTATGAGCAAGAAAAAGTATTTCAAGTTTCAGTAGAGGTGAAGGATTCAGGTTTCCCACCACTAAGCAGCACAAGCACTCTTCATCTGTTCATAGTGGATCAAAATGATAATGCACCTGTAATTGTACACCCAGAAGTTCCCAAAGGTTCTGCCTTTCATCAGTCACTTCTAATCCCAGTGGAACCTGGATATCTGGTGACTAAAGTAGTGGCTGTGGATGCTGACAGTGGCCATAATGCATGGGTTTCGTACCATTTACTCTATGAGACAAATGAAGTGAATGCTTTCAAAGTAGAAGACCACTCAGGAGAGATCCGTGTCACTCGGACACTGAGGGAACCTGGGGTTTCTCACCGGTTGGTGGTAGAAGTGAAGGACAATGGGGTGCCATCTCTTTCAGCATCATTGATTCTAATAATCTCCTCAGAGGATAATGCTGCACAGGATTTTACCAAATCCTTGGACCTTCTCCCCAAGTCACCTGCCAGGGCTCAGAATTTAACTCTTTATCTTATCATCTCTCTAGTGGCTATCTCTCTAGTGTCTTGTGTAATGATGATTATTGTAGGAGCCAGGTGCTTCAAGTCTGGCTTCTGTATCCCAAACTGGATCATATCACGCTGGTGTAGTAGGAGGACAGACCGGAAATCTACCATAAATATCAGTGGGTATCCAAATCCAGAAGGCTTTATAAGATACCTTGAAGTGAGTGGAGCTGGAGCTCAGAACTACAAGTCTTGTTTCTCCCCTATGTCTGAGCAGGGAGATTTCTTTTTTGTTAAACCTTTCAGTCATTCCACTACAGCAGAAAGCATTCTTGCCTTTGAACACACAGGCAGTGCTTTGCAGAACCCCTCTGATGCGGTAAGATACACCAAGACAATGCTGGAACATTATATAAATATATATCTATAGGGATATACAAATATTTGCAGTCTTTATTTAACAGAAACTCTGCCATGAACTTTTATTTCACCTGAAGATATCATCTTCATGAATAGGGAATAGTTTTGTACTGTTTTTTGCAAGTGATTTTGGATGCTTTTTATAAATAACCTGTTTTGCCATTTGTCTCCACATTGACAACTGCCTTTGCGTCTCAGGGAGACATCTGTATTAAAAGAGAATGAAGTTTGTTTTGTCAGTGATCCTGGTCTTGGTAACTGCTATTTTGATTCTTTTACAGGTAGTCCTTGATTTATGACCACATTTGGGGCAGGAATTTCTATTGCTAAGGGATGTGGTAGTTAAGTGAATCACACTGAACTTTACTACCTTTTTGCAGTGTTTGTAAAGCAAAGCACAGGATCATTAGGCAAACCCAACTTGTTTCATTGACTTTACTTGTTGGAAGATGGCTGGGAAGCTTGCAAGTAGCAATCACATGATCCTGGGATGCTGCAACCATCTTAAGTACATGCCAGTTGCGAAGTGCCCAAATTGGGATCACATGACCACAGGGATGCTGCAATGCTCATAAGTATGAGGACCAGTCATAAATCATTTTTTTTCAGCACTATTTTAACTTTGAATGGTCACTAAACAAATATTGTAAGTCAAGGACTACCTGCATTCTTAGTGCAAGTAAATAAGTTTAAAAACAGAAATCAAATCTAGAAAATTCAGTAAGCTGATTAAAATTAACAATAAAAAAGTATTAAAATGATCCAATGGATTGTTTGCCCTTTAATAGAAAGTTCTTGGTGTTGTTACTGTGTCAAGAAGGCTTCAGTGTCAATTTAGATAAGGAACAGGTAGTAAATTTACTGATGAATAAAAATTAGTAGATGACATTCAGATAAAGTTCCTTCAGTTTTTAGTTATCTGTACAGCAAATGGTTGGGAGAAAAGTTCTGGACAGATTTAACTGTTAACTAAATTTAACTATCTTAACTTCATTTCAGACTAAAACAAGCAAAACATTTTATAAAACCTATTCGGGAGTGCAGAACAAAAGTTTCAGGAACACTGTTTCCTGCTGAGTATTAGAAAAACTTCCTAACCAGAAGTCCAGTTCAATATTAGAGGCTAGGCAGCCATCTTTCAAGGAGGCTTTAATTTGGATTCCTGGACTCAATGGAATGCAGTGACCTAAATGATCCTTTCCCAGTCTATTGGTTGGTTCCCTGAAAGGATGCTGTGGGATAGGTATTTATTTCCTTGCTTCCATTTGGAGATTTGCAAATATACCTGATGCTTCATTTTTAGCAAGGGGTTATGATTTCTAAAGTTTTGCTGATTTCATAAAATGCTCTCTCATCTTTCTCACATTGCTAGAACTCTATATGTTTGTTAAGCAGTATTCAGAATAATCATTGTTACAAAATTTTAATGCTTACTATTCATTATACAAGCATACAAAATTATTTATCCAAAGAAATTCAGGAACCTGGTCTCAAATGCTCAAGACAGGCCAAATATCTTCCTCTTGCTTTTGAGTCTACTTTAAAATTGCCTTCTAAGTCTACTTTATGAGACTTTATCCCATATTGAGGGATAACAGTTTTATCCTCGGGGGAAGATGGTTGCTTATTTTAGGGTAGCCATTTTCACTGTTAAATGACCATCCATGAGTCCACACAAACCTCCACGTCACATTGTTATTTGCTGCCAAATTTCAGTGCTATAGAACTGGAATCTACAAAGTTTGGTTTAGGTCTACAAATTACATGTTTTAAAGAAAGAATTGCAAATTCTATGAACTTTATTTTCCTGAATAGAATCCAGGTAGCCTTTAAGTTGTTTTATTTTATGTATTGGCTGTATAGTGCTATATAGGCATTTCTTTTTTTAAAAAAACTTTAAAAGAAGTTTTACATATATGAAGTAATATATACACAATCTTAATTGTTATGGCATTAGGGGGAATTCTTCAAAAACTGACACAGAAAACTATATCCATTAGGACTGTGCCCACTTAGAATTGGTTAGAAATGGTGTTTTAGAACTTGTAGAAGCACTGGTGTCTGGCTTTCATGAAAAAAAAGCCTGACTTTTTTCAGTGAGACAGAAAAAAGATGCTTCTGCTGCTTTCAGAAAACCATTTAAGTTTTGTTCTGTGTCTTTATGTTGACTCCTGAGGACTGCTGAAGCAAATCCCTGAAGTTATCTTGGCAAAACTTTCAGAAGTTTCACTCTGTGATTAACATATTGGATATCGTTTAATAATGTGGTGGGTATGTTAAGCATTATTACAAGTAGTCCCTACTTAGCAACTACTCCTTCAGCAACCATTTGATGTTAAAATGGTGCTGAAAAAGGAGACTTATGACCAGTCCTTGAAGTTGTGGCTGTCACAGAATCTCTATGGTCATGTGATCACAATACGGGGACCTGGCAAATAACATACACAATGGTTGCTATATCCTACAGTCTGGTGATTGTTATTTGCAACATTGATTGTGACCTTTCCATTAGACAAGCAAAGTCAATGGGGAAGCTGGCAGGAAGTCACAAGTTGTGATCACATGACATCATGCTTAACCTGAAGTAGTTTGCTTAATGACTGCAGCTGGAATTGATGAACTAACATCATTAGTTAAGTGTAGTCATATGATGTTTCAGTTTGCAACCATATCATTTAGTTATGGAGCTGAGGATCCCAATTGTAGTTGGTAAGTGAGGACTACCTATACATACTAAGTTTCTATGGAATCTCCCCCCCTTCCCCCACCCCTCTTTTTTCCTGTACCCATCCACATTCTATTGGAAAAAATATAGTGAAACAAGTCTCTTTCAGGATCAATCCTCCCCTAATCATTATTGGTGATATTCAATTATGCTTTTTCAGATTTGTTTCATGTTTTATTTCATCTATGTCTTTTTATGTAGTACAATTTTTGTGAATGATATTTCTAGTAGATTACAGAATATTTCAGATTGTGGTGATACTGAAGTGCTGTTGAATAAACAAGCAAACATTTTAAAGCAGATTATTTAATCATGTATTCCTGTTTGGAAGTAGCTTGAAAATGTCATTGTGTACTTGTGCATATTGTTTATAATTCAAACTTTCAAAGCATAAACTAACCATATGTTACAGTTTATGTTTAATATTCTGTAGTAATAATGAGGATGCTGTGCTTAAATTGAAAAATAGAAATTTGTTCTATTTATGTTGTTGTTTTTTTCAGCAAGCACAACCTAACACAGACTGGCGTTTTTCTCAGGCTCAGAGACCAGGAACTAGTGGGTAAGTTGGTTTACACAGATAAGGTACTCTATAAATGGATGTTACTTTTGTGCTATAAAAAGTGCATGAAAGTATCTTGAAAAGTAGTAGACTTTTCTAGATCTTTATCAATTGGAACATGCTAGAATATGTACGAATATTAAAGTGTGAAGTCTGGTTCTTATGTAAACTCATTTTTGATTGTGCATGGCCCCAAAATAGCATGTATATATATATATTCCAAAAATATTCCAATATTTTTTTCTATGTATAGATACAAAAATGAAGCTAAAATTGTTTAACATATTTCACTAATGAACAGTAAGAAATAAAATAGAAAACTACATTTTGTTATTTGCCAGTTCAAACTGTATTAGTAACATTCACATGCAAAGTTTCAGATATTTTGTTTCTTTCAGAGAGATATGATAGAAAAATGTAGTCTAAAAAATGAAAACTCTAGAGGCTGGAGGAGGGTCCTCAGATTCTGAATGCAAATTTTGTTGCCTTGACCACAACCCAATTTTTCCTCTCTTGCTTCCAGCTTTGGATTGGAAGTGAACTTTGAGATCTAAGGTCACCTGTTCAGTGCAGACATTCCTTTCTGTAGCTTCTTCTAATGAAAGAATGTCACTGCTTCCATAGGTTGTCTCTTCCATTCTTGAACAACCCTAACTTCTATAATATTTTTTTGATATCCAGCCACAATCTACTTTGTTATAATTTATACTACTGTTTTGTTTGTTGCTTTTTGGAAAACTTTGAACAATTCTGTCCCATCTTCTACATGAAAACCCATTTTGTATGTTTGGTCTCAGTCAAACTATAAAATAGATTGAAGATTTTTTTTTCTTATAGTCCTGGAACACTTGGTTCTCAGATTTCCTTGTTACCAGCAGGGCTACTTTTTTGCTTTTCTACTTGTCCATATCTAGTTCTTTTACTCGGGCCAGTGGAAATCATATATATTTTTGAGAGAGTTATTGTTATACTAATTAATAGATTGAACAGGTCTTCCTGGTTCAGAATTCATCTCTGCTCTTCTTTTAGTTGGTTGGTCTTCTTACTTACAATCCTGAGATAGTAAAACTGATTTTTCTCAAAGGTACTTTTTCCAATAGACAACTGGACTTTCTTTTCTTTTTTTCTTTAAAAACATTAAGCTTTTCATCCAAGAAACTTATTCAGTTCTACCTGAATGGTGAGGAATGGAAAGATTTATATAAATATTCCCCACCAGTCAGTTAGAAATGAAGACACTTCTTGGATGAGAAGTGTAATATTTTTAAAACAAACCAAAGAAAGTCCAACTGCTTTTTGGAAAAAGCACTTTTGGGACAACCATGACCTGGATATTTGAGAACCTCCATAGACATAACACTGATTTACTTTGTATCAGATGGGGAATTTGTAGCTCTGAGTTTTTTGTTAAACAGTTTCCAGCATTCTTTTTAGAATGGCCAAGCTGGGGCTGTTGCTTACTTTGAGCAAAATTGGAAGGACTACAAGTTCCTTATTTCTACTCCATTACCACTGTAAGAATATAATCTGATAAATATATTCAGTGCTTTAAATATTTGAACATACTACAGAAATGCTAAGTATACATTAGTATTATCAGTGGTGGGATTCAATTTTTTTAACAACTGGTTCTGTGGGCGTGGCTTAGCTGGGGGTGTGGCTAGCTGGTCATGTGACTGGGTGGGTGTGGTTAGCTGGTCATGTGACTGGGTGGGTGTGGCTAGCTGATCATGTGACTGTGTGGGTGTGGCTATGTGAGTATGGACTACTGAGAGGGCTGAAAAAAGTCATTTCTGATTGATC
>JANHZT010000552.1:141939-154906 GCA_032468215.1 Stegonotus admiraltiensis
GCTATTGCTTAACGCATTGTAAGCCGCCCTGAGTCTCCGGAGAAGGGCGGCATATAAATCAAAGCACAAAAAAAAAAGGAGAAGGGGAAGGGGAAGTAGGAAAGAGAAGGAGAGGAAGAACGAAGGATGTAGGAGGAGAAACAGGAAGGAAGAGAACGGGAGGAGAAGAAGAAAGGTTGGAGTAAAGGTAAAGGGTAAAAGAGCAGCCGCGAAAAAGTAAAAATGAAAAATGAAAGTTAAAAAGAAAAGATGAATGAAAAATGATGGAAATGACTGTACATGCAAATGTGTTTATAAGAAATAAAAATAAAAACTTTTTTTAAAAAAGAAATTTCTCCTTAATCTTATCAAATCATACTCACAAAGGTTCTGAGCATTTTTTGAATCTAGCACTCTCAGTTCCTTGACTTTCTTCTTAGCTTGGTTCTTTTCCTCTCCACTCTCAGGTTGCTTTTTTGCTGTGAAGAATTAAAGATCATAGACCAATCTCTCAAAGAAATTCAGAGCATCCCTTAATCAATGAAAGGATTTTAAGAGGGATAAAAAATAAGGTATGCCTGCTATAATAGGTGTGTCCAATATCTTTCAAACTTCCCCTCACAAAACAAAACGACAGTTATTCTCCCATTTATTATTTGAAAGCAGTAACTGATCCATTTATGTGCTCATACATAAAGGACTACGCTACAACACTAGAATGGTGCATTGAAACATTGAATAATTAAATAATAAAGGACTATATCTTAATATAAATAAGTGTATTAACACTAGGATTACTAATGGTGGCCTGACTAGAAGCCAGAATAGAGGCAGAAATAAGAAATAGGGGGAATATTAGCCCACATATTTTTCATACAATAGAATAAAAGCAATATCTAGAGGGAAAGATTAAAAGTTGAAAGAGGGCAGTACTATGTAAACTCAAATAATATTGTGATTGACATTAAAATGGAACACTGAAATATTGAATAACTACTTTAAAAGAAATATGTATATTAATGATTTCATGAATTTGATTAATGTAACAAATACTATTAATATTATTAGTGCCATTTGTCCCAAAATGAACAGATGCTGCATTGTTCGTGTATTGATGTTGATGTACGTTCAAAAAATCAAAATAAAAAAAAACTTTAAAAAATATGGATAAGATTTAGATAAGCCATTTAGATAGAATATAAACCTTATAGAAAAAAAGAGGCACAGCATAATTAGAAAATAGGATCTTGCCCTAAAGTACAAAATGGAAGATATATCAAATTGGGGCATTAGAATCACAAATAATTACCAAGATGACCTGCAATAATGGTACAAAGCCAGGAATATACAAAGTGAAATGCCCCTATGGATAAAAATATTCCCTTCATGGAGATAACTAAACAGGAGGGAACCATGTGAATAGTTTAATTTTCTATGTATAGGAAATATATGATAAAACATATTGATATCTATTATCTGAGTTTGGACCTTCCCTGAGAAATGGTAGATAGGCCACAGATTCACCAGCTCATTAAGAATGACACAGTCATGACCATAGTTATTAGAAATTGCCTTGTCACACTCTGAAGAGCAATAAATACATTATCACATCAAATTTTATGAATCACAAACTACCACATCAAGTGCATGGAATATAATCCTATTAGATATATTATCACAGCTCTTTGTTAGGGAAAGGAATGAAAAAGAGGAATGTTAATAGAAAAAGAATTGCCTTTAGAGGTGACAAATCCTAGATTAGCAGTTAGATGTGAGTATGTACTCTATTATATTAACAAGAAAAGGAATTGACAGATTTCTGTAACTAGGAATTCAAGCATTTGTTAGATGTAACACAATTTCTCACGGATTAAATAAGGATTATTTTTTTCTCATCATGTTACCTATGCTAACCAGCTAGTTGATCTAATAATATCTGTGTCACACCTAACTTGCTGCTTCATGTTCAGTCATCTCTAAGGAAATAATTATATTCTGTCTTCTATTTTCTCCTCTCCAAAAGATAAGTTACTCCTCTGAAATCAGTTAATGAAGGCAAGAGGAAAACAATTTGGTTGATTAACAGATTTAAAAAACACAAAACCTGAATTTAGAGACCGAAATAGACCTGAGAAAGCATATTCAGCTCTTCTGAAAATAATGTCTGAGGTCCATGTCACAGTAACTTCCTGAAGTTAAACTCAATAATGAAGAAACAATACTTTGAGCTCTGAGTTTTTGGCTATTACAATAAGATGATCACTCTCAAATATTGCAGTAATGAATTTTGACTCAGTGTTGATGCAGTTTTTCCATCGATAAGAGGAGATTAAGAGCCCCTATATCCTCTACCTGATAGCAAAACCTGAAATATGAATCAAAGAGGGGAACTCACACACTGCATATCAAAACTAAATAAAACAATGTATTAATATGTCATCATATTCACGGGAAGGCATCTTTTACTTTCAAAAATCATCAATAATCTGTTTCTCATAATTATTACTTTCTGTTTGTTGCTTCCTTAAACCTTTCCCCACTATGATTCATATCTTTCCTGATTAGCTAAATATAGCAAAAGATTTAGTCTGACATGTAATCATTTTCCTGAAAAATAACTGAAAGATATGAATGAAAAGAAACCATTTGCTTGGTTCGTCACCATTGACTTAATAGACAGAAAAAAATGTTCAGTGTGGCTAAATGTAATTTTTAACTGCTATTGATCACAAATACTACTTTTCATGAAATAAAGCTTGCTTGCTGGCCTGTGTCTGCTGAGTGAGCATGAAAAAAGCAGGAATCAGAGCCATCAAATAATAGCAGCCTTTGACTCAGCATGGCTCATTCTTCCTGCAGACTCCTCCCTTGTTCAGTTTTATTTTTTTCTGCGCCATCAATACAAAATGGAGTCTAAAGGGATGGCAAACATCCTCCCTAAAATGGCTGAATGCGGCAAAGGAAGATAGAGAATAGTAAAATAAGGCAACAGCACCATCTGGTGCTTTAAAAAAAACTGATTTGGCATTGAGATGCTTTAGGATTAAGAAGCATACATTGCAATGGAAATAAGACGACCTGATAGCAAATGTGAAATCTGTAAAATCACACTCTCTCTGATTTATATCTATTCTATTTTTGAGCCACAAATTCTGCAATTATAACCCATAAAGGTCTATGCTTAGACAATACTCTGCCAGATTAAATATTACACAATAATATTGTAGAGACCTATTATTATATGCTATATAAATGCAGTATTTATGTATCATGAATTTGAACTTGAATAGGAAAATGATTATTTCAACTTCCATTTTTGCTTTCTGTGATATTGTTATATTTCAAGAGCAGTTTTGGAAAGTGATACGAGCTCATGGAAACTCTTGCTTATAATTATAATTGTTTAATTTGTTTTAACTATTTTTAAAATTTGTATTTCTTTGTTTTATTTTTGGCTGTTCACCGCCCTGAGTCCTTCGGAAGAAGGGCGGTATATAAATTCAAATAATTAATAAATAAATAAATAAATAAATAAACAAACAAACAAACAAACAAACAAACAAACAAACTGTAGGTCCAGCTGAAAATGCTTAAGACTTTTAAGAGCCACATGATAGCATTAAATGTCTCTACTGAAGATTTAGGATTTGCAGAAATAAATTTAAATTTATTTTCCCAATTTAGCCTGCATAAATTACCCAGGAAAATTGCAAAATTACACATTTCATTTTGCAGTGTGAACTTGAGAATGTCATAAACCTAAGCCATTACATAGACGTGTGGGGTTTAAGTAAAATACAACTATATGGAAGGCTAAAAAGCAAACTTCCCTTTGAATAGAAAATTCAAAGTGAAGTATTATAGTATCAGAATAAAAAGCCTAGCACATGTTGTAATTAACTATCCCCAATATATTCCATAATGGAATATGGAAAAGTGAAACAATTTACAACTATTCAGGTACCAGATGGAAAATCTGCATAAGAGTTTTAAGTTCTGACTACATCTTTCTCCCTACTCTCCACCACCACCACCACCACCACCACCACCACTCCAAAGATAAAGCTGATAAATCTCTTTGATTACACTTAACTCTCTAAAATACAGTCTGGATGCTGTTAAAGCTTCCTGGTATGGGAGATGTACTATAAAAAGAAAGAAACAGATGGGAATAACAAGATGCTCTGGCAGCCAAGCAAAATCTTTTATCTGAGGAAAAGGAACACCCCCCTTTGTTTTCTTTGTTCCTGAGAAATGAGGTCAGCAAAAAGGGAGGGGGCAGAAGGGGGAGGAGGGAGGGGAGGAAATGGCCACCACCCTGATGACACAATGTCAGGAGATCTCATCTTCCAATCCAATGGCTCTGACATCACCACCCTGAAACTGAGCCAAATTACTCAACTGCGCACATCTGGTGGATGAAAAAAATACTGCAAGAAAGTTAAGAAAAGTTGGATTTGAATTATGCCTTATCAGTGCAAGAGAGGCACAGAACTGGGAAACAAATAATAGCCTACTTGGAAAAGTTTATTAGGGGTATCTCTGAGCATTTTAAAACTGTATTAAAAAAATAAAACAACTTAGATGCTAATTACAGACCACTTATCAAAAATGGATAGCCTTGATTATTCACAGATGGACAAATGTATAATATGCAACATACTGAAACTTTCAATTACAGAAATAGGTTGGTTCACACAAGATATTTATACTCTGCAAACAAAATTAATGAAACTTCACTTATTGGGCAAATAGGGCACACTAATTCTATAAGTGAACAATTTAAATGAATTGTATGAACCAATCATATAGTCATTGATAGATTTTTTTAAAATTTATTTTAATTTATATGCCGCCCTTCTCCAGAAACTCAGGGCGGCCTACAATGCATTAAGCAATAGCCTTCATACTTTTGTATATTTGGCTCCTGTAGATTTGCACTCCTGTATCAATGCAGCATCGTTTTGATCCTATTACCAATAAGAATTTTTTAGAAAGAAAATAGGGGAGTGAAATTAATTATAAATATATGGGTCTCTGCTGCAATTCTGTATTTCAATGTCTCACATTTCATGTTCCAAAAAAAATACAACAATGGCATAGGAACAATTTTATCTTCATCTTCATCTTCTTTCTTGACAATTCTGCATGAGGCTGTCCAAAGCATATGGAAAAGGTGCAAACAAAACTCCTCTTCCCGTAATATAAAAGCAGCTGTATCTTTGCTAGCTTGCAAGAAAGCTATTTCAAACTACTTATGTCTGCATGTGCTGAACCAACAACAGAAATGAAACAAAGTGACTGTATTGCACACATATGCCCAACCAACTGAAGCAGCTGCATGAGCCTTACAAAGAATATGGCTATTTTAAAGATTTCAAAAAAGATATTAAAGCAAATAGGAAAATACCTTTTTTCAAACATTTTGTCCAATCTTTGCATACTCACTTTCAGTGGTAGATTTCCTTCATAAAAAAGTTACTATGAAAACATTTATGTTTCCACATATATAGGAAAATACTTGTCAAAATGAGGCAAGCTGTTAGGATAAATACATTATCAAACTATCTACAAGATGCCATTGCTTCCAATTTTAATCAAAATAGCCAGATAACGTATGGTGATAGTATTAATTTATTTACTCACATACTCACTGAGGTATTAGGCATCCTTCGTGAGTCTTGTCTTGAAATTCACCAAAGCTTTATTCCATTGAACAAGTTATATTATATTTGAGGGAGATGGGTACTACGGAAATGTGAAATAAATATTTCTACTGATGTTTGGAAGAAAGTATGAATGACTGTACTAGAAGAAATATTTATTACTATGGAAATGTTAAAGAAACTGCTACAAAATGAAAGGACACATTCACAGTAGCCTAGAGTCTTAGGCTGAATCCTTCTGTATATTTTACCCATCAAGTATACAAGAGGAAAATAATGGTACAACTGAGACCTGGACATACAGACACACACAATCATACCAAGAAATGTTTTAGTGCAAATAATGGAGCAGAAAGCTATAGATGATCATAGATATAATTCATGCACCTGCAATTAAATTTATCCCATTCAAAATGGGAATGAATGGTTGTTTTATAATAACAGAACAGATAATTTTTTAAAATTATTTCAGTAACATCCTACATCTTACAAAGTATTTGGCCTTTCACACAGAATTACAGTAATCCTTCAATAGTCATGGAGTGCACTGTGGTGGCATATGTCCTTTCTATTTACAAGGTAGACCATAATATGCATGCTGTTATATTTTGAAGACAACTTTAAATGATACTCAGTCCTATATTTTAGTACCATCCATTATATCATATCTGCCCCTTTTTCAGATGGAGCACATGGAGGCATAATATATAAAGAAACCTAATTCATTTTATTTATTCAATTTCTATATCTGCCCAATTCAACCAAGTGTCTCTGGGTGGTTTACAAGTATAAGATTTTAAAATAATTTAAACAATTTAAAAGGCATTAAAATAATAAAACCATCCACAAAATAAGTAAATATAAAAATAAACAGCAGTCTTGATGATTAATCAGGTAATAGTAAAGACGTAATGCGGCCCTTCACACATTCCAAGCCCTAGACCAGGATACATAGCTAAGTTTTTAGAGCTTTGTGAAAAGCTAACAGGGTTGGGGTGATTCTAATCTCTGAGGGGAGGATATAAGGCAGAAGCTACAACAGAAAAAGGCCATCTCCTAGTTCCGCCAGTCGGCATTCTTTGGCTTACCGAATCTGTAGTACAGGGGTGTCAAATTTGATTTCATTGAGGGCCACATCAGGGTTGTGTTTGACCTCAGAGGGCCAGGGTGGTTGTGACCAGCTTGACCTCACTCGTGTCGGGGGCACCTGTGGTGGCCTGAGTGTTCTGCCAGTGAAAACGGGCTCCCAAGCCCAGTTTTCGGATGGGACGGCCTCCTGCAACCCTCTGCCAGCAAAAACGAAGCTTGGGAGGGAGGCGCATGTGGCCCATGTGAGCTCTGTTTTTGGCTAGGATGGCCTCCTGCAACTCTCTGCCAGCGAAAAGAGAGCATGCGGCCCTCCTGAGCTCCATTTTTGTTGGCAGAGACACAGCGGGCTGGTACTTCGCTGTTTCCAGGGCGGCTTCATAGGCCAGATCTAAGCACCCCGCGGGCTGGATCCCTTGAATTTGACATCCCTGCTGTAGTATGTCCAATCTGTTGGATCTAATTGGACAGGTAGAAACTCTTGGAAAAAGACATTCCCTCAGATAATCCAGTCCCAAGCCATGAATGAATTGTAAATTCATACTGATAAACAGTATGTGAGAAATGTTATCATGCTAACCTGTCCAATTATAGTTCCTTTTTGGGAGTCTGGATAGTTGTATCAAATGGAGACTACAGAGTCTTCAAACCGACTCAAAACAAAACAAACTTTCTTTAATAGAACTGCATTTCACCTCTGATACTATTTTGTTACAAGAAAAAACCTTTCAAAGTAGACAATGTACATATTACAAAAGCTATTTTCCAATTTACATTTTTAGAGACCAGGGAACTGACCAGAAAGATATATATTATGGTATGAAAATGATGGAAGAAATATATTATTCTTTTGGCCAAAAGTCTGAAATGTTTTAATACTCTAGTGAAATTAGTGGAAAGTAAAACATCTTCCCAAGGCAGCAAAACAGTAATTATTCTTGTTTGTGGCAGCATGCTACTTTTCCTGTTTCAGTATCTAAAAAAATTTTCAAAAGAAGGATGTAGGCCAGCATATTCTTTCTGTCTTTTGTAAAGCAATACATATTAAAAAGTTCCTATCTTTTTCTATTTTGCAAGGCCAAAGAGAAAGACTAGGTCCGTGATGGCAAACAGGTGGCAACACAGACCCCTCTCTGCTGGCACACGTGCTGTTGCCCCAGGTCAGATCTCTGTGGTGTTTATTTTGTGAGCTTCTGTTTCCCTGCAAACAATGAAACAGAAGCTCACAAAAGAAAAAGATCTTAACTCTTGCTGCGCTGCCGGTGTTGGGATGCCCTGCCTCCCACCTGGACTTTGGGTCTCTACTACGCATGTGCGCATGTCCACACATTCACGCACGTATGACTGTGCATGTGTGCATGTCCATACACGCATTTGTGAGCGTGCACACTTTTCAGTTTGGACATGCGCGCACGCAGTTTGGGCACTCATTGTCTAAAAGGTTTGCCATCACTGGACTAGGTGGAAGAGAAAGTCTTTAAAAGAATGAAGGGAAATAAGCATTATTTTCCCGCCAGCAGATGGCATCCAAAGCACATATTTGAAAGATTGTTACTCAGATTAGGAATGCTAGAAATTTCATTAACTGTATTTTGGAAGCTTGCACAAATTTTAGCACAATTATAAACATAAAATTCCATATTATGCAAAAAAGAAACATCTATATTATGCTTTTGAATTGTTACTAAATTAACCATTTGTCTTTAGTTTCTTTTTTCATTGGTACTTTTAAAACTATACAAATTTTAACCTTTATATTATAACACTTCCCCTTTTAAGCTATCATCATCATCATTGCCAGAATTACATACAGGTAGTCCTCGATTTACAACAATTCATACAGTTACAGTTCAAAGTTGCACTGGCACTGAACAAAGTGACTTATGACCGTTTTTCACACTTACAACCATTGCAGCATCCCCATGGCCATGTGATCAAAATTCAGTCGCTTGGCAACTGACTCATATTTATAATGGCTGAAGTGTCCTGGGGTCATGTGATCCCCTTTTGCAACCTTATGACAAGCCAAGTCAATGAGGAAGCCAGATTCACTTAACAATGTTACTAATTTAACAACTACAGTGATTCATTTAACAAATGTGACAAGAAAAGTTGTAAAATGGGGCAAAACTCATTTAACAAATGTCTTGCTTAGCAACATAAATTTTGGGCTCCATTGTGGTTGTAAATCAAGGACTATGTGTAATGATTAACTTCTTCCTCATTATGAGAAAAGAAAAGGGAGAGGTTCAAAGAAGTGACTGATTTTAAATCATAACAGAAACAAAACTTTTCAATCACAAGCTAAAACTAAAAGTGGGCACCCCAAAACAGTGTGTAAAGGAAGATCAGAGAGGAAAAAAACAGTAATTGAATTTCAGAGGGTTCTAGGATGAAGGGATAATTAGAAAGCAAAGTACAGATTTTAGAAAACAACAGAATAAAAAAATAGAAAAGCGGATAACTGAAGAAAGTCAGAATTAAGTCTAAACTAGTGCTTTCTAAACCTTTTGCCTCATTATTCAAAACTGCTTATTGGAATGTTCTTTTTACAGCTTATCAAAAAGTCCTTATTTAAATGTCCCTGTTTTGACTGAGTAATGAGTTTGTGTGTTGTTACCCAAAGAAAAAACACTTTCACCCAATTTTGGATAATTTACTCAGAGTTTGAGATGCTCTGGTATAATTTATCTGAATTCTAATTTTAATTAAATTAGGTTTGTATGGAATTTGTTTGAAACTTATAGAATGTATTCTTATAATATTCAGTTCTGTCCACTAGAGGCTAAATATAATTTTTCAAGTTATTTTCTACATGAAAAATTAGGGCCTTACTTTCCCAGACATAAATTAGTATATATACAACACAAATGTACAACTACATTAAGAAAACACTTACATGAGGTGATATTATGAGCTGCTACTATATGCTGGTTTGTTTTATATGAATGGAAGTTATTATTTACAAATATTTTGCACGTTTTACAGAACAGATACTGCCGAGGTAATAACGTATTGATTAAAACTCAGCTTGATACAAAGCAAGAAGGAACTGAAGACCAAATTATATGAACATACAAATTATATGAAGCTACTGGCTATGTTCAGCGTGAAGAAAATTGCAGTAAAATTAACATTCAAATATCTGAAAATACTGTAGCTATGAAGCACAGCAACCTTGTTTTCTGTTATTTCAAAGAGGAGAATGAAAATACAGTTTAATTTTAAAAGTTTACAAGAAAGAATTCAGAGATGAAATACTAGGAAAATTTCCTGATAGTACAGATGATCCAAAGAAAGCAGTTGAAAATGAAAAAGGTTGTCAATGAAAGTCATTCACTAGTGCCTTTTTGATGGCTCTTCTGTCAAGTGGTAATCTGTAGTGTATTTCTTGATTGCTGATTCCTTTAACTATTAATGGTTGATCCCAAAAGCTACCAATATCTACACTGTCAATACATACCATTGAATAGTTTACTATTTGCATAATTTAATCATTTTAATCAATTGTATTGAGCTATCTCATTTAGTATGATTTAAATAGATGATGATTTTATATATCTTTCTATGGCTTGTCCCTAGTGCACCAATACATTTTAAATTGATATTCCTTTTGGTTCCAAAAGGAATTGATTTATTTGTTACTTTCCATTAGCTTGCTTAAGAAACTCATCAAAAACTCATCAAGGGATTGGGGTTTTTTTCACAGAATCTATTAGAAGAAGATGGTTATTAATAGTGACAAATGGCTATCAGGGATGCCAAGCAGACAATTTTCTGCACGGGCTTAGAGTAACCCAGCTTTATCTGACATCAGCTCCTTAAAGAAGGTCAAACTGTTCCATCACATCTTCTGTTACAATTGAGCTAACTTCTACTCTAGGGAAATGAGATTGACAGTGCAAGAAGAAACACAGGATTCAAGTCTATCTTTAGTCACAGAACTCCAAGTGACTGTGACTTAGTCACTCTCTCTCAGTCTAGCCTACTTTACAAAAAGCACATATATATCAAGAACACCTACACATCCAAGAGATGTAAATATACTTGTAGAGACTTTATGGATATGGGTTTACTGTTAATATTATGGAGTGGTCACTGATTATAAAAAGCGCTTTCAGAGGAATGGGAGTATTTAATAGGCAAATTGAGACATGTGGCCTTGCAGCTCACAGTGGCCCCATGGCTAAGTTTTATCTTTATCCAATCACTGAATTTCAAGATGCAAATGTTTCTTCTAAGACTGTTGTCCTATGTAGATAACAGAAGGGCAGAAAGTAAACTGAGATCTATTACACTAACACTCAGGAACATGTAGGCATATTCATTTCCCCCTCCATTCTGAAATGTATAAAAGAATGCATCTTTTTGTCTGCAGGGGTGTGTCTCTCACTACTGTTTTAAAGGAGACCCTTTAAAACAGTAGTAAGGAGTAAGTACTATCTAATAAACACTACAGTGAGCTTGATTATTTGCTTTGGGTCCTGTTTTGATTCTACAGAAACTGACATCAGAAAATTCACAACCTTTAAGCTGCAACCAGATGACAACTGTATAGGGTGAGTGTTGTGGTGAGTTTGATCTCATGTCCCTTCCTGCTGCCACATGAGGGCACCATTTAGAAGTGTAAGGTAACAGTCTATGCCTAAAAGTCTAAGGAAGTTTGTTGGATGAGTGTGACCATCCTAATTTTCAGCTGCCACTGGCCCTGCTGGGAGCTCAATTTATTTTCCCCACAAAAGCATAAACCATCCTTAACACATTTCTGTCTTCAGTGTACATCTATGAAGTTATTACTTTATTTATTTGGTAAATTATATAGCTGCCTATCTCACATTCCTTACTTATTGTTGCTCAAAGTGCATTACTTACATTTGGTCTGTGCTGTTGAGAAACGAAGTGTTAGCTTGGCAAAAAGATCATCACTCTCATAACGATCCTCCTTAGCTTTCACCCAGAAACAGCCTTCAGATAATTCCTGTACGGTAATCTGTAAAGGTTACATATAACATGGCATAATCCATATAAATACCATTGCACATTCTTATTGTAGTTTAAGTGTCCTGTACATACTTTAAGCATAAAGACCACATGCCTGTTAGAAAACATGTTATTTATTTGTTCATAAGCTTTTATGAAGCAAAAACCATTTCATCAAAAGTAAACAGTGTTAGTCTGGAGATAATATTGCTGAATTACATTTATCAATTTATGGGATTAATTTATTATGCATTTTTCATTTCATCATGAAATGCAAGAGGTGGCTGGCTACCTTTCTACCCATAAGAGGTCAGATAAGTGGGGCACAAATAAAAAAAGAATAATGTAATTACATGCTTAATGCCAGCTCTTATGTTGCAGAAAATAAAATAGTTCTGATTAGCAGAGACAAACATGCAAGGAAATGCATCTCAAAAACTGGCAGGCATCAAAAGATTTTAAACAGAGAAGCCAATGGAGAAAATTCCAGGGTGTATGTATTACCCCATATTCTACCTAATGATTTTTAAACCAGAAATCTTCTGCAAGGTTTCATTCAATAACTAATACTGTAAGCCTTAAAATATTCTGGTCCTAAATTATATACGGTTAGGATATGTACAACTACATTTTCCAACTGAGGACATCTGATAAGGATATTCACAAAATATCTAAAAGCTTAGAAAACTTAAGACCACAATAACTGTGCTGTTTAAAAGTCATACATATGTACAATTTCACTCTTTAATCCATTCTATTTAAATTATTGCTATAATTATTTCTAAAAAATTAAAAGCAGTATCAAATATCAAAAGAAATTTTTCACCATTTTAAAAGATTGTTCATAGAGGTAAATTGACACATTTATTAAGTATCAAGAATACATCCAACTTTATATCTCATAAAATTCTGCAAAATGAATTAGTTCTGCAACAACCAGTAAATAATCTTTTCTAGTCCTCAGTATTCAAAATCTTGAGTAATTAACGGGAAAAAACACTGGTAGACTGAGGAGCTTGAAAAAGGAAACATTGACAATGGGTAAAATATATCTAATTATCAATTACAAGAAATCACCTTGGACCAGTTAGTTCTCCTAAGTTGAACTTCTGGTTTGTAAACCTTCTTGGGAGGCAATCCAAATGGAAGAACTGGGGTTGCCATAATTCCAAAACCAGATAGAGTAGGAGGAGGTGGTGGCATTGGTATTCCAAACTGATGTGGAGGGGGCAGCCCTGACATCCCAGGCAGAGGTG
>JANHZT010000552.1:188050-200669 GCA_032468215.1 Stegonotus admiraltiensis
TAAAACAATACTTCATTTAAAAAAATGTGCTATGCATTATATATAAAACTCAGTCTAGAGCACCTGCTCACCTTACACTGAATTATCCATTTTCTTAAAATATAGACACTTAATTTATATATTAATATATATATGTGAGAGCCAACCTGGCATAATGGTTCAAGAGTGCTGGAAGACTTTTGGGCAATCACTGTCTCCAGCTTTAGAAAAAGGAAATGGTAAAACATTTCTAAAAATGTTGCCCAGAAACCTGTATGGTCTTGTCCATGTACTGTAGATGCCAGGAATCAAATCTTACTCAAAGGAAAACATACTATATCTGTAATTATGTATTTATTTCTGCTGCACAAACCAGAGTAGAACACTTAAGTCATCTTCAGACTCAGTTGTGGGTTTGACTTATCTTCGCTACCAGGTCGGAACTGTGAGCGTGTGCTCACTCTCGCTTCACTTGCATGTGGCGCTTCTGCACATGCGCAAAACCAGTCCAGGTGGGTGGGTGGAGCATCCCACCGCCACCACTACCAGTTTGCCTGAACCGGAGCGAACTGGTAGAAACCCACCACTGTTCGGACTGCCTTAGCTGTGGGCTAACAATGATTCTTGCAGGCAGACTTGTTGTCTATAAATGGTTAGTTGGTCATCAGGTCACAAGGGTGAGAAAACCACTATAGTGACTCTTAGGGACCTTTTTATTACAGTTATAGGATTATTGTCCTGTCTTTATTATATTTTAAATAATAAATATAAAAATTCAAAAATTTAAGCTGACAATACTCCTAATACTCCTTCCACCTTTTTTTCCCACAACAACAAACCTGTGAGGAAGATCGAGGTAAGAGAGTAACTGGTCTAAAGGCTTTTTATATTATAAATCATGGTTTGGTGCTTGAAGTGTTTTCTTGCAACCTGAAATCTAAATAAAAGTGTTTGTTTTCTTTTAAAGCTTTAGAAAACATGGATGTAGAGAACCTTATATGATATTCAGCTAGGCTGTTAAGATCAGCGTTTCCATGGATAGTCTATTCATTCTAAACTTTCTACATTTTTCTAATACATTTATCATTGCCATGTTAGTCACGCTGCTCTGATTGTAACAATAAGTTGCATTGCTTCATCTATTTTGTCAGCTTCTGCTATCATTTTTTAAAATGTTTGAAAGTGGAATGTTTACTGAAAAATATACACAGAACTATTATTAGTAGCTTTTCTGATTCCATCTTTAAACCAGATAAAGTTCAAATTTAGCAAAAAGAGTTTGCTCTATTTTCACATCCATCTTTCATTTTAAGATCCCCCCTCCCCCGAATGTATTAACGGTGCAAGAATGTAGGCAGTTTTGCCAATCAGTCCTTTTGCCAAAACTGCTGGCAGCAGCTGCAGAAGCCAAGAAGTTATGAGCAGCTTGTACCTATGCAGGAAGAAGTATAGAGCAAGGACTGTGATGCCAGATGGCTGTGATGATTTATCTCAGACAATGGTGTAATTCTTTTCTTTACCTTCAGTTGCTATATAATTAATATCCTGTAATAAACCACCTCTCTGGTTTCTTCTACTGGAAAGCAAAAGAAGAGAGGTCTCTTTTAAAATGTCTCCTCCAATATTTTTTCTTCCTTGAAGGACTAAATTTTTCTAGAGCTGTCTCCCCCCAAAATATGAAGTAATTGGCAAAATGGTGACAAATGTTAGGAAAAAAGAAAAGAATGTGTCCCCAATCTCATTCTGAGGAGTGAGTATACAGCACTCTTACATATTGTGATAATGAAATAATGTCACAACGTAACACTGTAGATAATGATATTTATGTATGTATCTATACATGTATGTTTCATGAAAAAAAAATGGCTTTAAGAAAAATGTAAAGTCAGGGACAGACGATTTGAAATTCCCATCACCAGTTCACATTTAAGACAATGAGTATATGCTGATACTGACTTATTAATGCTGGATTATATCATCTTTTTATGAAACATATCAACACAGAGCTGTGAGCAAACATAATGTGATGACATATACTCATTGGTCTACTCAGTAAGGATTTATTTATCAGTAAGGCAAAACCTAATTTTGCATCATATTTTTTTAATGTATTCTTTCATTAAATGTATTCATGCTTTCTTTCAGCGCAGAATTCAAGATAATATTCCAACAAGATTTATAAATAATCTACAAATATTCAATATATATGTGTCTGTACACATATTGTTAAGGAATATGCGCACAGTAACCCTTGAGTAGCAAGGGTGTGCACATGACAAACGGCTGAGAGTGATTATGAATAAGCACTGTCAATACACAGACACACTGAGTTGTGATATTCTTTTACTTTTAGGAAAAAGTAAAGCAAAGTCCAATAAACAATCCAGGTCATACACAGATAAAGATAGTTAAAATGTCAATCCAGGGATATTCCAGGAGCAAAGTCTTCTTACCAGTTGTTGTAGTCATATGCAATAAAACAGTTCTTTTTGGAGTTGCAAACAGGAACAAGTACAGCATTAAAACAACCAGTAAAACAGTAGAAAGCAACAAGAAGTAGCAGTGATCAGGCAGAGATCATGCAGAGAACAGGCAGAGATAGCAATAAGAATGCAATAAGCCATGATTCAAGCTTCCTCTTATGGAGGCTGGCTACAGAGCTAGCCAATCAGAATACAGTATGATGCAATACAGCATTACAAGTTATACAATACATTTTGACTGCAAACATGCATTGATGGTTTATATACTGTATATTGCCAACCCAACCAGTTAGGTGGTAGCCATTTCCTAACAGCTTAAGTCCATCAAGATTCTTCTGAATCTTGAGCTTAACTTCCAAAGTGGTCACAATTCCTTTTAGCCTGGTATTGCCTACAAATTTGATGAGCTCCCCTTTTGCCTGTCATCTATATCATTTATGAAGATGTTGAAGAGCACTTGCCCCGAGACAGAACCTTGAGGTAATACACTGCATGCTTCCCTCCATGTAGATGTCATTCCACTGAGCACTACATGCTGAGTACAGTTGGTCAACCAACTGCAAATCCATCTGGTGGTGGTACTGTCTATCCCACATTGTTCTATCTTACCAAGAAGTAGACTGTGATCTACTTTGTCAAATCCCTTACTGAAGTCCAAGTAAACTATATCCACAGCATTTCCCTGATACACTAACTTAAGTCACTTTATCAAAGAAGGCAATGAGATTTGTCTGTCATGATCTTTTTTAACAAAAACTTATGCTGGTTTAGTAATCCCCTTGTTCATTTCTAGGTACTCAGAAATGTAGTCAATGACCTTCCAACGCCTATTTAAACTGGGCAAAGCATGCATCAATACAGGATCAAGTAAGTAAGTATAAAATGATGCACAAAAAGTAACTGCATATATAAGATGATAAGAGTCTGAGCTGTCTGGAATTAACTGGAAAAAAGAATTGGGAATGAAGCGTAATAGGACAATGAAAATATCAGCTTGGTATGAAGCAGCTGTGAAAAAAATATCCTATACTAGAGAACTTTAGAAATGCATTGAAAAATAAAGCAGCTTATACAAATGTATGGTATATCTGCATCTCAATGCAGTGCTGGTTACATTTGAAAAATTAATATAATTCAGCTGCAAAACATGCAGAAGATTGCAACCAAAATGATCAAAAGACTTCAAATGTCCCTTCAAGAAAAGGCAAGAAATCAGGATCTGAGGTGTGGGAAAACAGAGGAGACATGAATGAGTTATATTAAACTATGCATGACATTAGAAAGTGAAAATGGAGAATTCCCCCGCCCTCAGAAAGGCAACCTGTTTTATCAGTTAAGGAGTTGGACTAGAAACTGGGAGACTATGAGTTCTAGTACTCCATGAGGTGCAGAAGGAAACTGAGTGATTTTAAGTCAGTTGCTATCTTTCACTCAACCCACCTCACAGGATTGCAATTGGAAGAAAAGGGAACATTACAGACACAACCCTCAGTTGCACAAAATAAAGGCAGAATACAAATCGAATGAATAATAAACAATAAGACAAGCTGATCAGTGAAGCTAATTAGAAGATGTGGAACAGGTAGTTGTGAATTTCATTTCCTCAAGATGTACGATGGGCCCTAACGTGGACAGCTTTTAAAAGGGATTGCATGATTCAACAAGGCCAACTTTATTAAAGAGCTATCAAAGAGTTTTCTCCAGGAAGATAGTTTGCTTCCAAATATAAGTTGCAAGGGAACAAGTGATGAAAGGTATTTTTCCGCCTTTTGCTTGAAGGAACTAGAGACATCTGGCTGGCTCCTATTGGAAACCAAATGCTGAACTAGCCTGATTCAACTATTATATTCTAATCTGCCCTGATCCCTTCAAAAGTACTCTAAGAACAGTTTCAGAGCACTCTGGAAGGAGACTTTCCTGTTGGCTAAAAAATGCAGATAAAGGTCAGCCTGTTATGTATGTTTACTTTTTCAGTGGAGCTTAATCCAGGCATGATATGATAAAAGTAGAATAGAAAGTTGAACGGTGCAAATTGCAGATGTTACATGCCATTTAAAAAAAAATCAAGTGAAGATTGGTTAAAGTTAATCAAGATACAGCCCAGGAATCCTGCAAACGCGGAAAACTTACTAAATCTATAGGAAAAAACTTTCCAAAAGAGTTGTTGAGGCAAGGCGTGAACCGAGGCCTGAATCACATCCAGGCAGGCAGAATTCAGACTCTGTTATTGGACGGACCCAGAAGGAAAGGAAACTTCCTGCCTCGCCCCGTCGAGAAACTGATGGGACAATGCCTGCATCCGTATGCAAGGCCGATCTGGCTCTACCAGCGCAGGGAACCAAAGAAAAGGCAGGTAGGGCAGCTCGGCCAAAGACTACCCCAAATTCCCTTGCAATAAGGCAGGTGGCCACCCTCTCTCTCTCAACATTACTTACGAATTTTCGCGGTTTACCGCCGCCGCTGCTTCCACCTGGCTCTCCTGCTACTGTAGCTACCGAAGACTCGTCAGCATTCTTGCCTTTCTTCTTCTCTCGGCCGGCTCCGCGTAGGGACACCGACCCGCTCCCGCCGCTCTCCATTGCACTGGACTAGTAAGGCCCGTGCTCGTAGATGACACGAGCAGCAAACAGAACCAGCAGCGCAGCAGCGATCAAAGCTGAAGGTGCCTTGCTACTTCGGAGACCGGCGCTCGCAGCAGGAGTCGCTCACCAACGGTTGACTCCACTATGAACCGCTGCGCCGGCCCCACACAGCCACTGCTTCCTTGTAGTTCGGAATGTACGCCACGCCCACTGTGTCGTCATCACGTTCCACCAAGTAGGTTCCTCAAAAATGAGAAAGCGGGAAGCCGCCTATCTGTGGTTGAACAGGTACTGTTGTTGTAGAGATAGATCCTTTAGAAAGGCTGGGGATCAAACTTCCAAGTTCCCTTTGTTTTTTCTCTCCGGGATCAAAATGAAGCTATCTAATCAACGCAATTATTGAAAGTCAATTTTTTTTCTCATTCGTTTTTTTCCTTCGTTTGAAAAAAGTGTGCTTAAATGCAGTTTTTAAACCCTGTAAACAATTTTTGCTCAGTTTCCAGCAAAATCGTCCAAAGAAATAGCGTTTTAAGTCAAACACATCTCACAATCCAACTGGTGCATTCGGTTGCTTTTAAAAGTCTTGGATCAATTGACTTCTTCAAAAATAAGTATTTACAGGAGTTTTGTACTGCTCCCTATCACAGTCAATGATTTTAGGTTCAGCACCTGTCTTTCTGGGGAAGAGGTGATTCCAGCATACTATTGTAGGAAGTTAGCACCCACCCCTTTCCTGGAAGAATGAAATATTTTATGAAATATTAAAAAGGCAAAATATTATATTTCCCTGGATGAGAAATGGAGAAGCATGTTTTAAAGATGAAGCAGCTCTCATCTTCCTGCCCCCACCTTTTGTCAATGGGCCATTAAGGCCTGGGCCAGTCTATTCTACATAACAAAGATCTTCCTCCTTCAGGCAGAGCCATAGTAGGAATTGCCAAAGATTCAACAAAGATAGGATTAGCCCTCTACCCATCTAGCAGCAGAAACTCACCACATGTGACCTGGGAAGCACATATGACCATCAGCCAGCAAGACTAGCTAAGACCCCCACCCCCTGGGAGTCTGACAACCAATTAGGATACTCTTTCTTGGCCCTGGGAAGTTCAAAGTCAGAGAGAGCATAAAAACCCGAGGACTCTGTATCTCAGGCCTTTTCTGTTCAGGAACTCAAACCATGTGATCCTGTCCGCCATTAAACCATCTTTCCAAGCAGGCTCCATGTTTCCAGTGTCTGTTTCTTCCTTCTTTTCATGTCCGATTGATCTCTGTCCTTTGCTTACAATGTAACCTAGGTATTTAACCTGGGGCTTCACTAACTTTCTGCCAACTTTCTGCCTTGAGGCACGATATCCCTTGTTCATTAACAGATGAAGCAGTTGGTTGGTATTGTCCCAACACATTTCCTTTGTTTGCCCAGTTACTAATACATCATCTACATATTGGAGTAGTACATCTCCACCTTCGCAAGGCCAGAAATCTTCTAAATCTGAGGCTTAAGGCTTTGCCAAACAGGGTAGGTGAATTTTTAAATCCTTGGGGAAGCCTGGTCCAAGCATACTTTCCGACCTGTTACTGGGTCTTCCCATTCAAAAGCAAACAGTTTCTGACTGTCTCTATGTATTGAGATGGTAAAGAAGGCATCCTTCAAATCTACCACTAAGAACCAACTGGCTGAGGCTGGAATCAAACTCAAAAGTGTATATGGGTTGGGCATACTAGAGTATATGGGTTGGGCATAGCATGGATAGCGACCGTGGTGTTATTGAGGATTCGAAAGTCATGGACTGGCCTGAGAGAACCATCTGGTTTTGGAATGGGCAGAATTCGGGTGTTCCAAGGGGATTGTATTGTTCTTAGAATGCCTGCTCTTAAGTATTTGGTGATATGATCTTGTATTGCCTTTGTTATGGGGCGAGGATAGCTTTTCTGCTTAAGACGAACAGGCACTGCTAGAGGCTTCATTTGAATAATTATGGGAGCATGGGGAGCAGCATATCCCGGTGGGTTATTTTCTGCCTATAATTCCGGTACATCAAACTCCTGCCAGGTATTGGGGATTTGACCTTCTTGAGACATTACTCTCCATATTTCTTCTGGGGGGTGCCTCATTATTAATGACATCTTGTCTTCATCAAAGGACAGTATAGTTCCCATCTTATATAGGATGTCACGACCCAGAAGGGAAATTGAACACTCAGGCATATAGAGAAACTGGTATTCTATATTTCTTCCATCTAGGGAACATTTCAGGGGTTTCAGCATGGGGCGATGATTTATGAAGCCATTGACCCCTTGGATATTTATTACATCATTAGAAATGGGAGCCAATGGCTTTGTAATTACAGATCTGGATGCCCCTGTATCTACTTTTTTTTTTTGAAATTAAAGATTTTATTTACAATATGATAGCCACAAAACTGCCAGACTTGATTTTCAATTCAGTACCTATTAATATTCACAGTGCCAATCATTTCATGATATCACATCCAGGAATAGCTTTGAAGGAAACCCAGAGAATTCTGGTCTTTCAATCTGCCAAAAATATCCCCAAGATTGCTTCTTAAAATGCAGCTTCAATATCCTTTTATTCCTCTGAATCTTGTTCTGTTATCCAACAATGATCTTCTGCATTCAAACATGGAAATTAGCAAACTTCTGCAATGTCCTTCCTTCAAGCATTGTTTGGCGCTCTTCCCTTCCTTGATGACGCAGGGACACTCCAGCAGGCAGGACTTGAGGTCCTCGCATACCCCGGAGCAGGCCCGCTTATCCTCCTCTTTCCTTTTGTAGTATTTCGGCATGGCGGCAAGGCGTGTTCTGGGCTTTCAGCATCCGTCAACCCCACAGAATCCACCCGCAGCTCCACAACTTCCTCAGCTGCAATCCCCCTGTATCTACTAAGAAGGTTACATTATTGCCCCCTATTTCCATTCAGACCATGGGTTCAGGGGGCACTTGACTAGTCCCCTTCAGTCTTCAGGCCTCTCATCCACTGCGGCCAGGCCTATGGCTTCTGTCCTTTCTTGGAAGGGACGTT
Organism: Stegonotus admiraltiensis; assembly: GCA_032468215.1. Taxonomy (NCBI): domain Eukaryota; kingdom Metazoa; phylum Chordata; class Lepidosauria; order Squamata; family Colubridae; genus Stegonotus; species Stegonotus admiraltiensis. Next base: position 196,135 of record JANHZT010000552.1, read on the forward strand.
TCCCGGACCCAGGGAGGTGATCTACTCTCAAGGACTAGGCCTATAATTCCCACAATACTTACCTGCAGGCGTCCTCTTTTTCTTTCTCTTTCTCAGCCGGCGTTTATCTATTAGCTTGTTTTGATCTCGGTTTTTTTTTTGGTTTTTTTTTGTTGTTGTTCTTGGGTCGATTGGTGCCTTCAACTACCCAGGAGGGCTGTCTGCTTCCTTCCAGAGAAAAACTCTCAGTGGCGCCTTGAATGTTGGGCAGGATGGCTCCACCCGGGCACTGGCTGGTCTTTTCCGCCCGCAGCAAAATAATCACGTCAACTCCTGCCTGGCTCACCAAAATGTTGCAGAAAAATAAAGGAGATGAATTTCGAGATCAGAAAAAGCTTTTATTTTGGCCAAAAGGTTCAGACATACATTCTGTTTACATTCTGAACATCATGTTGATCCAGACATGCTTTCTTACAGTTAATAAAAACAGGAAGTATCTGAGATCTGCCTCTTTAGCTAGCCCCCTCCTTTATTGCTTAGGCAGGAAGCTGGGTAACTCTGCAACTGTCTCTTTGCCTGCAGTTTGACTTCTTGAACTTTGCAACAGTAGAAAGTGAGTTAACTCTGCGGTTTGACTTTTTGAACCCAGCATCTGTCTCTTATAATTACTAGTTAAAGGACCTTTAGAGATCATTCAGGCTGACCCTGTATTATTTCACTCTTATGTCCTACTTTAGCCCAGGACCTCAAACCCATGTGGTCCTGTTCATCAATAAACCATCTTTCCAATCAGCCTCTATGTTTCCAGTGTCTTTCTCCCTGCTTGGAACTGAACCAGATGGATATTTCTTCCAACAGAGCTATGCTGAAATCCAGGATAGTATAGAGTGAAGAAAACATGTAGTCAAAACAAAATTCTTTATAGAAAGTCAAGGCCAAGTACCCTGCAGCTATGCTGAGGAGACTGGGAAGATATCCTCTGTTCCAGACTGTACATGATTTGATGTATGGTGGACATGTGGGTGAAGAGCAAGGTCTTGAACTTTCTTTTGAATGAGGATAACCTGGAAGCTCTCAGATTCAGATTTTCCCAGATGTGCCAATATGACATCTCTAATAAAAATTAGCTTTGAGGAAATTCAAGCCTTGAAGTTTGATTTCGTTGGGGGTGTTACTTGGAACCCAAACATTAACCCAAATCTCCTTTCTAACTAAAGCAGCTCCCTCTGAATTTTGGAGTGCTGTCTGGGGTCCTCAGCCCCAAGCATCGACCAGACCTCAGGCAGCGCAAAGACTTAGGGGAAGATGGAGGAAGAAAAGAAGGCCACAGAGGAGGTAGCAGGCAATGCCTCAAGAACCCCTGTTGAGACCCTCTACTCTCCTTCCCCGGCTATGGAGCAAGCCATAAAAGCCACAGAAGCCAAACACCAGCTGTGTACCCGATGCAAGGAGTCGATGCCAGAGCGGAAATCACGACTGGACCTGATTCTGCAGGGTGAAGCTGTGGGAGTTACCCCAATCTAGGGATTGCTGTTGGAATTATGGATGGGTACAGGGCAAGCCCCGACCCCTGGGTAGAGAGGGCCACAGCAGATGCACCATAGGCATTCTGGAGAATGGGGCTTCCCACCGCCATCATGCAGCCAGTTGCTGGTCAGTCTCCTGGAGCAGCTGAGCCAACTCAGAATGAGTGGAATGACTCAGCCCCTCAGCACTGAGCAGCTTAAGTGAACCTTGCTGCAACCAACATTCACCTTCCTGAGCCACGGAGTTGTAGCCCAATGGAGCAGAGCATCGGCCTCTTTCCATTCAGCACCAAGTGGCTTGATTCACAGCCTCATGCCTCAAACTGGGCCAGCTATGGGCTCCATCTACCCTGGGGCAAAATGACCCAGCAACCAGTCCTATTGTTCTGCCCCATCTACGGACCCCAAAGAACGCAGCACGCACAAACTCTTTACAAAGCTTATTTACTCAAAATAACTTAGTCTTTATTATTTCAAAGGCTGTTAATGAATTATCTTAACAGCCTACCAGAATTCTAAGATAAGGTAAATCACAGTCTTACTAGAGTTGGCAGAAAGCCCAGAAGCAGGTTTTCAGGCATGAAAGAGAGTGAACTAAAGTTGTTCTCTACAGTTTGTTGCAAACGGCGTTCTTTCTTAAATAGGCTAAGGGAGTGGCCAATTAGGCCCAAGCCTTACTCTCGATGAGACCTCTTCCTGAGGAACCACTCCTGCCTTTTGGCAGCTCTGCGTGCCCGTGCATTGAGAAGAGGCTACTACTCTTCATCCTCTTCACTTAAAGGAGCTTCTGAAGGTTCTGAAGGCCCTGACTGAATCACTGCCTCTGGCACCACATCTTCTCCAGCCTCCTCACTGTCTGACTCGAGCGCCAGCTGCACAGGCTGCTGGTGCAACACCACATCAGCCTCCTCGTCATCAGAATCAGCTACAATCCACACAGCCAGCCCAGCCACAGAATGCAGGGCCTGCTGTAGGGATTCTGGAGTCTACCTGCCCCACAGCAGGTAGACTCCAGCCTGGTTTGTGTTGCCACCAGCGAGCCAAATCCCTCCCAGGTGGGCTTTCTACCTGGGGCAAGGATGGGTGCAATGCCAGTGGACACCAGCCCCAACCCAACAGCTGATGCCTTTTCAACCACTCAGTTTCTTCCAGCAGCCAGCTTTGCATCGCAGCAAGCTCCTGTCCAGCCACTCCTCCCCCATGGTTCCAGGTGACATTAGATAGGGCTCTTGGGAAGTTGGCATACTTTCTCAACCGCGTCTGGGCCCACATTGACCAATATGGAACTCAATATCCGTCCGATCAGGAATTGATTTCTGCCATCGTGGATGGCATGAACGAAGGAGAGGCGTCGGAATGCATAGTGGAACTTCACAACGAAGAAGCCCCTGAGCTGGACAATGCCAATGAATTTATCCAGCTGATGCGGGTCATATTAAATAACATTGCCCAACAAGTGGAAGCTGAAACTCAAATGAAAGCACTGAAGCAAGCTGGCAGACCCACAAAGGAATTAATATGGGAGTTTCAGAGACTGGCTGGAAAGTGGTGAGACTGATCAGGATGCCTAATGGTGCATACCTTCAAAGAGGCCCTTGACCCAGACCTCAGGCAAGGCTGCAGCATTAGGGGAGTACCTTACCATGATGTTTTCTGGAATCTAAAATTTCCTTAACTTCAAAATGTTGCTCACCCTCAATTAGAATGGGAACAGGAGGGGTTTCTCGGTTTGGACGCAGAGGGGACGAATGTTCCGGTTTCAACAAACTGACATGAAACACGGGATGGATTCGTTGCAAGGTTTTTTGCAATTCCAATTCAACTTTGACCGGGTTTATGATTCTAATAACTAGGAAGGGTCACACATATTTGGGTCCAAACTTCTTTGACTTTTGGGAAGTTGGCAAATATCGGGTGGACAGATAAACCATGTCACCCAATGCCCCAGACATCTCTTTTTGTCAGCCTGGGTTTTATGAGCCTGATGTGCTTCATCAAGAGCTTTTCGAGTTACTGCCCAAGTGGCTCATAACTGTTCAATCCAGTCAATTAACGAGGGATTTTGTGGATTGTCTTGGGGTAACTCTGGAATTGGCACAAAGTCTTGGCCTGAAGCCACCTTGAACGGAGTAAAACCTGTGCTACTGTGAATGGAGTTGTTATACGCAACCTCTGCAAATGGCAATAAGGACACCCAGTTATCTTGTTGATAGTTTATATAACATCTCAGATATTGTTCTAACAGGGAATTAGTTCTCCCACAAGCCCCATTTGTCTGGGGATGGTGGGCGGAGCTTAACCCCTGGGTGGAGCCTATCAACATCAGGAACTCTTTCCAAAATTTGGAGGTAAATTGCACTCCTCTATCTGAAATTATACGTTTCAGGGCACCATGTAATCTATACACATGTTGGATGAACATTTTTGCTACTGTTTTGGCCGAAGGAACCTTAGAACATGGGATGAAATGCACTTGTTTGGAAAACAGATCAGTGACTACCCATATGACGGTGTTCCCTTCACTATCTGGTAAATCTACAATAAAATCCATGGATATCTCTTTCCAAGGTACATTCGGTCTGGCCACATTCTGAAGCAACCCAGGCAGTTTTCCCGGCGGCCTTTTTGCTGAGGCACACACCGGGCAACTGGCTACATATGTCTCTATGTCCTTTTTGAGTGTGGGCCACCAGAACTGTCTTTTTACAAGATGTAGGGTTTTAACAAACCCAAAATGTCCTGCCACTTTAGCATCATGAGCATGCTGTAATATGATTGCTCTCAGACTAGCCAGAACATACAACTTTGCTCCCACCCAAGCTAGTCCATCACGAAGTGTACATTCATTCGAGTGAGATTGAAACCACTCGTCAGTTTTTAGAGCATCTTGTAGTTTCTTAACCATCTTGCCCGGTAGGGCTGGGTCGCCTTTCACCTGTGCTCTAGTAGTCATTGGTGCCGCTAGTTGAGTTGCAGGGATGATTGGTCGAACCACTTCCTCCCTGGCACTGTTGTACTGGGGCAATCTAG
>JANHZT010000558.1:0-23308 GCA_032468215.1 Stegonotus admiraltiensis
CAACACTGGAAGTTTTTAAGAAGATATTGGATAACCATTTGTCTGAAGTGGTATAGGGTTTCCTGCCTAAGCAAGGGGTTGGACTAGAAGACCTCCAAGGTCCCTTCCAACTCTGATATTCTATTATTCTGTTTTCTTAAATCAGATTAGCCTTACAAAAATTTTTGCAACTCCCTCCTCCACAAACTACTTGCAATTGAACCACAAGCCACTGACTCTGGAACCCCAAACTTGAATGCAGCCCTTCTCCCTAATAAACCATGTTTTATATAAGGGCAGATAGTACGATCTGCAGAAATATTTAAATAGGAAAATAAGAGTTTCTCTTCCTTTATTTCTGTTTTTGGTTTCCTCCACTAGCCATTAGAAGAGAACTTGATTTCATCCCTGTTCCTTCTCTATGTGCATCTGTTCTTTTGAAAACTTTTATTTATTTTACATAGAACTTACTGGTTTTAGAGAGCGCTGGCAAATAAAAAAGGCTTTAAAAATGAAACATTTCATAATGTGTGGGCTGAAAATAGGTTGTTTTTGTCCTAAATGCATTAAGAAATGAAATAATCTGTTTTATAGCAGTGGACTGAGAATAAGGGTATTGAATGGGGATGGTTTGAACTCTGTGTTGAAATTTTAAAATTGCCAAAATGAAATAAGAGCTGGAACGCTAGAAGAAATGGAAAGTATTGAATAATTGAAATGCAAGTCAGGCAAGCGGGTTGTCCACTGAAAGGAAAAACCTGCTTTCGGGAACTAATTAGGAGATTATATAAATGCTAACAGTCAGACCAGATGTAAAAAGTTATTTCTGGCATTAATAAAAAGTACATAGGGAAATCCACATAGGGATGGTCAAAGCAGGACTTTTGCAGCACATTATCTTAGACAAACAAGCAACATATGTACACATAAGTAGGATGAAGGAAATCTGTTTGCAGTCTTCTTGGTGCTGTAAAAATTAGACATTTCAATAATATCTGAAATCTATGGCCACATAAAGGCTAAATCCTATAATACTTGACGGTGTTTCTGAATAAGTCTCTAAATCAAAACTGGGAAAATGGGCTTGTAGCAAAGAACAGCTAGTGCAGGGAGCAGGTGTTAGATTTATTTAGACTGGTCATCTGTGTACCTGCAGATACCTCAAAGTTCTCAGGTATCAATTTTTTAAATGTTTTAATTAATAAATGAGAAATGAGAAATCTGTCTACTACACAGCTGACTACCATTTTCCAAATGATCTTTATTTCCAGTAATGCTTAGTTATTTAGTAGCTCTTAGTTTTTCCAAAGAACAATTTTAATATGGGCATGAGTTCTAGGATTGGAGACAACAGGGATGCCCACAGATTGTGACCAAAAAAGTTAGATAGCAGCCATGACAGTATGATTGTATCTGCAATCTATATTCTGACAGGCACGATTTTGATTTCACCCATCATGGATGCTATCTCAATTTTTTAAAACTATATGCTGTAGATACTTCTGGCATTGTCTGAACATTTGATGTATTGGGAGCTTCTAAGTAGCTACTGAGAGACGTGACAGGTGATAAAAGAGCAAGCATGGGTTATGCTACTCTTCTGAGATAATTATTCTAAGATCTCTAGTCACTAGTCGCATATCGTCTAGTTAGTATAACATCACTGATGTTCTGCTGGGGGAAGCATAGATGATGCATTGCTGTCACATGTACAAAATTACTAGAGGTGTGGTTGAGAGGCATGTTGTTGGACTGAAGTAAGAAATAGTGGGGGTTTTTTTGGTAGACTGCTCTCTTTTCTCTAAGATTTATTTAAAAAATGTGGGGAAATTAATAGTATGGCATTATAGTAGGCACAAAAGATATATCTCTTCTCTGGATCATCAGAGCCAAAGATACCCTCAGATGAGTTAGAGAAATCTTTCTGACAGCAGTGCTGCTTTCTTATAACTTTTCTTTTGCTTCTGATTTGCCTTATTTTGTCACCAGTGTCATTCCTATTCCTGTTCACTCTGCCATGCAAAGCAAAATGTTCTACAGTCATGTCATCTAAACTTGACTTCTCCTCTCTCCCAGATACCACAAGGACCAAGAAGAGTCATGAAAAGGAGGGTGTGGAATACAACTTTGTTTCAAAACAATCATTTGAGATTGATATACAGCACAACAAGTAAGCTTTGCTCTGAAGTACTTTCAGTGCCTCTGAGATACTTTGAGTATGTCCTTTTTTGTAGTAAGCCCCATTCATGTCATGTATCCTCTGAGAGTCTAACTAGAGTAGCTCTCCTTTGCTGATAGACACTTTAATTTCATGTGTAGAAGAGCTTTGACAAGCATATTTTATCTAGTATGCTTGTCAAATGGGGCTATAATAATGGGGAAGTTCTTTTCGGCTGTAAATGTTCTCCAGATTGAGATGGAACCAAAGAGATCTTATTAAGGCTGGGTTTGTTTACTTGATACGTTGAATTACCATATTTTTCGGACTATAAGATGCACCTTAATTTTTGGAAAGGAAAACAAGAAAAAAAGAATTCTGTCCCTGCCTACCAGCATCAGGATCAGCAGATCCTCACTTCCACTTGGATTTGGATAATGAGTAGCACAGATCTTTTTACCTGTTTAAAACAAACCCTATCACTCTACACGCATTTAACTGGAGTGGCTAGGGTGGGGGATGTTTTTCATGGGGGCAGAAGACTGACTTGGCACCGAAGGCTCCACTCTTGAGATGCCCCCGTCTTCCTACCTATAGCCGTAGGCGTTGAAAGCCTGGCTTCCTCACAGCAGGGCCCAAAAGAGATGCAGCACTTCAGTCCTCCTGGCCGCTGCCATCTTGTAAACATGGTGCCAGGCTTCCCGGGACGCCCTCTGCACCTTTGCTGCCTCGGTCGGAGCCTGATTCTGGAAGCGGCCCAGGGAAGGACAGAGGTCGGGACCCAGTTGGCAAAGTGGGCGCTGCACAGGAGGTGTAAGGCAAGGCGCTACCACCTGAAAACACTGTTGCCGCAATCTCCGCTGCCTGAAACCACCCAAAAACACGGTGTTCTTTTTTTCCTTCTGCACAGCCTGTTTTTGGAATTGGGGAGGAAAGTGTTTTCAGGTGGCAGCGCATTGCCTTATGCCCCCTGTGCTGCCACCCAAAAACACTTTTTTCCCTGATTCCAAAAACGGGGCATGCAAAGGAAAAAAAAGAGCATTGCATTTCAGGCGGTGGGCGGTTCCTGCTGGTGCTGCTGCCCCAAAACACTTTCCTCCCCAATTCCAAAAACAGGCCGTGTGGAGGCAAAAATAGAGCATCACATTTTTGGGCGGTTCCAGGCAGCGGAGATCGTGGCAACAGTGTTTTCGGGAGACAGTGCCTTGCCTTACACTCCCTGAGCAGTGCCTGGAAATGGGATGTTCCTGATTCCAAAAACAGGCCTTGCGGAGGCAAAAAAGAGCATGTTTCCAGGCAGTTCCAGGTGGCGGACATCACAGCAACAGTGTTTTCGGGTGGCAGCGCCTTGCCTTATGCTCCCTGCACAGCGCCTGCTTTGCCAACCAAGTCCTGACCTCCGCGCTTCCCCGGGCCTCTTCCGGAATCAGGCTCTGACTGAGGCAGCAAAGGTGCAGGGGGCTTGCCAGGAAGCCCGGCACCGTGTTTACGAGATGGCAGCATCCAGGAGGACTGAAGTGCTGCATCTCTATTGGGCCTTGCTGCGAGAAAGCCAGGCTTTCAGCGCCTACGGCTATAGGTAGGATGCCGGGGGTATCTTGAGAGTGGAGCCTTCGGTGCCAAGTTCCTCTTTTGCCCCCTTGAAAAACATCCCCCACCCCACCCACTCCAGTTAAATGTGCATAGGGTTGATAGGGTTTGTTTTAAACAGATAAAAAGTTCTGTGCTGTTCGTTATCAAAATCTGAGTGGAAGTGAGGCTCCCGCCACCTGGAACCTCCGGAAAGTGCAATATGTGGAAGCTGACAACCTCCGAAGGGTGGGAGTTGGTGGGTGGGCGGGGCTACATTCGGTGTATAAGACACACCCAGATTTTCACCTTTTTTGGGGGGGAAAGGTGCATTTTATATTCTGAAAAATACAGTAAATATAGTAATACACGCCTACGCTGCATTTCTGCCAGTTTCTCAACACTTCACAAAATTAGATAGTGTTCTGTGTCTGATCCAAGATCTCTTCTTGCCTGAGCTTCCCTAGTTTACCTTTGCTCGGAAGGGGAAAGGGAGGAAACTGAACAATCCTTTTAGTACACAAAATTGAAGATCTGTGCAGTGTGCTCCATGTGCCATACTTTTTTTGGTACTCCAGATATGCTGGAATTGCATTCCCCAAGAGACATATGCTAAATAAACATTCTGGGATTTGAAGTTGCAACATATCCAGAGTGCTGAGGATCACTGCTTTAAGGGTCTATCAGTACCATAGGCTGAGGGTATTAAAAGGCCCCTCCACACGCTAATGCTGAACAGATCTGAAATTAGTTTTACATTAGTTTTGACTTCAGAATGCTATAATGTTTGTGTTGTGTTTGGGAGAGTGACTAGATGTCTCAAGGTATAAGATATATACCTTTTCTTGATGAAAGTGAAATGTTCAAACAGAGTCATCCCTTTAAAATCTTGTGGCCTGAAGCAAATTATTAAAAATAGAAAAGACAAAGTAAGCAATTTTATGCTATAATAAACATTTGACACGTTTGCATGCTACCCTCTCTTTTGAGGTTGGTGTTCTGTTTTGCTTTTTCTCACTTAATTCCCTCACAATTTTCAGGTTTGTAGAACATGGAGAATATAAGGAAAATCTTTATGGGACAAGCCTGGAGGCGATACAGTCTGTCGTGTCTAAAAATAAAGTTTGCCTTGTGGATGTTGTGCCTGAGGTAAATTAACATTTAAAAAAAAAAAAACTCTGCTCCAGATTTGCTTTTCAGTTTAGGGTCCATTGTAACCATGGACAACATATGGCCTTTTAGAAAGAAATTAGCAGTGTGTAGCAAGAACTGTGACAAATAACAGAGGCATTACAAGTTAATTTCCTTGTGGAAATATGCTGTATTATTTTCAGATGTGCCTTGTATCATATATTTTTATGATGTTTTTGTCACTTGGCACTGCTACGTCTATCACTGTCTCCTGGTCCTTGATTACCTCAAGATGTCTGGTTGATACCTGTCTGCCCATATGGATCTGGAAGTCTCACAGAATTTTAGCCCTATTATTCTCCTCAACTTTCTGTGGTATCTCTCATTTGAACTTGGGAGTGTTTAGCCCATGCAGATGTTCCTGAACATAATGCTAATTACCTGGTTGTGCTGTTCAATGTATGTTGTTCCTGCCTGCAACTTATACCTGACACTATACCTGAGGCCTGTCTACATAGTCTGCACCTATAATATCCAAGATAAATATAAATAAATTATATATATATTGTCTTGGGTCCTACATTATCCTCCTTTCCATATTAATCTTTGATTACTTTTAATAACTAGTGCATTTGGTTAGAAATGCAGAATTAGACACATTTTCAAGCAAATAGCATTCAGTTGACTATCGGTTGACTAATTTATCATTTAATATTTAAGTTGAACAATTAAAAATACTTCAGATGGTTTCAAAAAATATTTCATCAGCTCCAGACTTTTCTCCCAGATATTTTTAACTTTTCTTAATTTATAGTCCTTGTTGCATCCTGCCGATGGTCACGTGAAGCAGGCACGAAGTTCATTGGTCTGCCTGCCGGCATTCTGCAGGCAGCAGTCCTTTTAATCCTGGTGTGCGTTTTTTGTGCTATATATCAATTGAGTGCCACTTTTGTTATATTTACGGTTATATTATAAAGCAATATTACAACAAAATTCAAGATTCCTTCAAAGATTTCTTCAGGCCATCAAATAAAGAGAAATAATGACAATTTCTTTCCTTTAAGAAATTGCAGCCACAGATTTCTGTTTTGCATATTTCTTCTTCCAGGCAGTGAAGCACTTAAGGACAGCTGAATTCAAGCCCCATGTGGTCTTTGTAAAGCCTCTTGTCTCTGAAAAGAAAAAAAACACACCAGCCACTCTGCTGACAGAGGACATCTTTGTCCCGCTTGTAAGTATTTTGCATTGAAAGGATGTTTTTATGCAAGGAGCTTATAATGGGATGGGCAACATTTGCCTCTGCTGAGGGCTGTCTTCCTTGGAAGGTCATCTGTGTACAACACCAGAATTTGATCTGAAAGATGTGGTAGCTATGCAGACCAAAGTAAGTGTAGGATCACCCATTTTTCATTTTCTTTCTAATGTTATTATTTACTTCCTTGGATTCTCCTTGGATCCTCCTTTTCTCTCTTCTGTTGCCCTTAATTTATGCATTCCAAAATTTGTTTTTACAGTATCCCCAGCACTGTTTGCCTGTAGGGAGTCAGAATCTACAAGATGGTGGACAGAGTGTCATAATTCAAGTTCCAGACCTTTCATACATGTGGCAGTATCCCATGCACATACAAAAGGGGTGTGACTTAGATCTTAATGCTACACTCTTCATCTTGAGATTTTGATGCATGTACTCCATGGATATCTCTGACTATATCTTCCTCATTGTTGTTCAGATATTTTAGTCTAAAGTCTTGGTTGTTGGAAAATTATACTCCGGTGATTAGATCCAGATTCATATTATATACACTCATTAAGCTAAGCTATGGTTTACTTGTTATGGATTCAATAAATCACCATTCGGTGAATTTGCATATGGCTCTAAGCCATAAATCTAATTTTCAAATCACAATGACTAGATTCATACAACACATTAAATACAAACCAGACAAACCTCGTAATGGCTTAATGTAATGGGTGAAGCTGATATTGGTGCAAATAATAAATCCATTGTAATCAGTGGGGCATAAATCCATCATGACTTAAAATATCTTTGATTTCTTCGATCTTCTAACTATGATTATGGTAGGTCTGGTTCCAGCTGATTGCATATTTAATGAATTCTTAAGTGAGTGGCAAATAAACGTATAGCCAAAGAAAAATGCCTTAAATTATTATACCTGTAACTTAATATATTCAGGTTATTACAGATAATCCTTGACTTACAACCATTCATTTTGCGACCAAAGGTATAACAGCACTGAAAAAAAGTGACATGACCGGTCCTTGCACTTACGATCAGCACAATATCCCCACAGTCACTTGATAAAAATTTGTGTTCTTGGCAACTGGCATGTATTGATGATGGTTGCAGTGTCCTCAGGCCATGTGATTGCCATTTGGGACTTTCCCAGCCTGCTTCTGCCATGCAAAATCAATGGAGAAAGCTAGGTTTGTTTTATGACGCCGTGATTCACCTAACAACTGCACTGATTCATTTAACAACTCTGGCAAAAAAAAAGGTTGTAAAATTGTGTATGATTTACCTAACAACCACCTTCTTTTTGCAACAGAAATTTTGATCCCACTTGTGGTCAGAAATCAAGAACTACCTGTACTAAATTTCACTAACCAAATCTGCTTGCTGTAGCAGAATTACCCAATGGGATCTTTCCCCCCTTAGAAAGTGCCAAATGGGTGTTGCAGCTCAAAATCAAATTTTAAAGAACCATCCTGAAAAGCCCCAAGAGTCATTTCCTGTTGTCTTTCTGTTTCATTTTGCAGGATGAGGAGCAGCAAGAGATGGTGAACTCAGCAGCCTTCATTGAGGAACAATATGGCCACTTAATTGATAGTGTCCTGGTGAAGGAAGATCTCCAGAGTGCTTGCAGCCAATTGAAAACCATATTGGAGAAACTGAACACAGACTGCTTTTGGGTGCCTGTCTCTTGGGTTAAGTTGTAGTCAGCCATGTTATGCCAAAAAAGATGATTTATTCCTGTTTGATAATAATTTGTAAATAGAATGGATGGTTAAAAAGGGAAAATGCTGCAGCAGCAGCCAGCTTGTTTGAAAAGCTGGAAAGAGAATCTGTCTGCAGCTAAAACCATATTCTGATTAATCGCTTCCTCTACAAGAATGGAATGAAAAATTGCACGATACAATCCAGAGTATGTGTGAGTCCTTTTAGACAGCAGTTCTAAAGACTGAGATTCAAACTGTGGTCATCTTGACAAGGATTAAATAGCTGGGAAACATTACAGAACAAAATATGCCAACTCTGAAACTTTCACAATCAATAATAAATGAGAGAGTCCTTCAATTAAGGGTTATAATGTCAGATAATACAATAATAAAGCTTCTTTGCTCTTCCTATTGATTGCCCAAGCAGAATCAAAAGACCAATTAGAAGTGACAGTTGATACTTTACTAGAAGATAAGTCTTCCTGGCCACCTGCAAAGGCTTTAATAATTTTGTGTGAAAATTAGCCATGCTGTATATTCTCTCTATATAACTATATTTTGAGACATCAATAACTTAGTGGGATTTTCTCCGGGGATTATCTTAGTAAACTGCCTAAGTGATGTGTTAAATTATGAAGTCAAGGCATTGGAATGTGTCTCAGTTCTAATCAAAGGACCACAAATTCCTCACAAGAAAAGCTGGAGAAGTATTTCTCCTCTATTTCTACATTGTTATGGGCTGTAAATGCTGAGGTATCTGTTTTGTAGGCCAATCCGTTACCCATTTTAGGTCAGCTTTAACTTAAGCAAGTGGTCTGAATTTTTAAAAGTGCAAAGGATGTTTGACATACGCTTCACCTTGCAGAATGATAGCTGAGGATCTTTGGGAATCAGGAATATCCAATGTCCAAACCTGTCCGTGACTAGCATAATACTGGATTTGCTGTGCAAACATAGAATTGGATGCAGAGTTTAGCATCCAGAAATTCACTTTAAAGGCCAAGCAAAATTTCAGTTCTTCCAATGATTGAAAATGTATAGTTTTTGTTTGCTTTTCTGGACTTGGTAAACATCTGAAGTGGAACATCTTTCAATTCTAAGAATTGAGGTGAAGGAATATCAGAACTCTGAAGCGCCACAGCTAGCCTTTTCCAGAACTCCATATTCAGTATGATTGGGGCATCATAAACACATACAAGTCTTCTACCATGCTTTACTTTGTTTAATTCTTCTTGTAGAATAATAATTTTTTTTGCAGATAATGTTGCTTTAGTGATTAAAAGGGAGGGCTAGTTCTTGTGAGAAAGGGCTTGACTTTTCTGTATTTTTCTTTTGTTTTCTGTACTTGTTTTTATGTTCCACTATGTTTTTTGTGCATTTCTTTGTAAAGAAAATATTTCCCATTGGAAAAAATAATCATCAATCTTCCTAGAACTCTTCTGTAGCTTATACCACAGCATTTATCACCAGTCTGTCTTTTGAAGCAGAAATTATTGATGTACTTATTTAATTCTGTAGTTTTAAAATTGTGAAGAAAGTTGGGACTTTGTTTTAAAAAAATTATCATTGATATTGATTGACTGATTATGGGTCGTCAAGTTGGTGTCAGATTTTAGCAACCATATAATTTCTCCAGGTGGATCTGTTCCCAGGATACTGTAGCTCTTCAGATATTCCAATGGTGTAATGTAATCCATCACTGCAGTACCTGAGTCCATCTCCTTGTTGCTGGTCATTGTCTTTCTTTTCATCGTTGTCAACATTACAGCTTCTCCAAGAGCCAGATGTCTTCATATGTCCAAAGTAGCATAACTTGAGCCTGGTCATTTGTGCTTTGAGTGATATATCATTAAGATTGATAATACTAGGTCAGAGGTGTCAAACTCATGTCGTCACATCATCACGTAATGTATTGCGGCTTTTCCCCCCTTTGCTAAAATGGGAGTGGGCATGGCCAGTGCATGATGCATCCAGCCCGCGGGCCACAAGTTTGACACCCATGTACTAGAAAACAGCTGGCTCACCATTATTAATCTTTCTGTGAATGAAACAGGGTTCTAGGATACACTGTCAATTGATGTGAAAGGCTGGTAGAGTTTGAGAGATCTAGCTAGCACCTGACAAAAGGTGAAGGTATATGTTCACTTTATATATTATATGTATGTGGTATAATATGGTAATTGCATTTATCCTTTACAAGTGTGGGAGAGAGACATATAGCTTGGAATGCAAGGAATTTCCCCCTCCCCTCCCAATTTCTCTCTGAACCCTTCATGCCTAAAATAAAAATTCCCCTTTGGTATCAAATACATAGTTTGGTTCATAGAATGTATCAACAAGCTGGTAGGAATTGTGTAACTAAGAATTCATGTTTCCTAAAAGTGTTAGTCTTTTGCAAGAAAAAAATAATAACTAAAAGGCTAATCAGTTCATTATTGCATACAATTTATGTATGCAATAGGTATTTCCTAGTGTCCTTCAAAAGACAAATTGGTGCAGAAGATGCTCCTTGAAGAGAAAAAAAAATTGTCAGATCGTTGATACCAAACCACCACAATTCATTTTGCAAATTGGGTGTGTGTGAAGGTGGGTGCCAGAAGCAAGGCAAAATAATTATTTTTAACTGTGCATGAATGCAGCTAGAATATTCAAAACTCTTTTTAACAGTACATATGTGTGCAACTAAAATATTTTTTAAATTGTTTTTATGCATAAGAGCTTCTTGTATGCTAGCAATGCCCCTGACTGATGAGTTGCTTCTTTAAATAATTCACTTTGTTGTATCTGGGAAAATACAATGAATTAATGAATTAATACATGCAGTTTTTCAGAGAAATTTTTTAGGATGAGAACTGCTTGCTTTAATTTACCTGCACCCCCTTTCTGACATCTGACCCAAAGCTAGTTTCCTCTCCTTTTGAATATACAATTTACACACACACACACACACACACACACACAGAGAGAGAGAGAGAGAGAGAGAGAGAGAGGAGTTGATATTTTTTTCTAATTCTTCTGCACCATTGCAAGAAAGTACAACTTTAAAGGTGAGTTTGTTTCAGTATTCATTGCTATGCCAACTTTGCCTTCCATGAAAACAGCTACCTTATATATATATATTTTCTTGGAAAATATTTCTTTGAAGCAAAGAAGCTACTGGAGAATACAGCCAATGTCACAGAAAGGATGAAAAAACAATGAAAATAATCCTCCACTCTATTCCAACATGCAGAATGTTTTCAATGGTATATACTTAAAATACAAAAGCCTAGCTCTCTGGTGTACAAATGTGAATTCCTCTCTACTTTAGGTATCCTTCTTTCACTTCTGAGATTTAGGCTGGCATAGAGAGGAGAAAAGTTTGGAGGAATTTATATTGGAAAACTGAAGTCAGGGAATGGGTGTGGATAAATGATTGTACAGAAGTTAATTTTGCTTTAAACTGTGGAAGCCAATAAAACCTACACCAGTCTTCTTGATTTGGCACTCTCCAAACATCTTTTAAAACTCATCAGTCACCAACTAACTGGAAGCACCTTGGTAGATGCTTCCAACACAAGCGTAGTAGTAGTAGTAGTAATAGTAGCAGTAGTAGTAGTAGTAGTAGTAGTATCTGTAGCCATTGGGAAGTAGTGAATTTCCACCTTATTCTCATTTCCACTTTGGTCACCTTATTTGGACTATCCTCTCTACCTCTTCATGCCAACTTACCTACATAGTATGCATTATGCAAGTAAAATCCAACCCAATATTTCTTTAAAAATGTTTAATGTTTGCCCTCCCCCATTTTTCCTTGTTTTCATTTTCCCTGATCTGTGCATTAAGACTGTATATCCCAGTCTATACAAGGCTGCTAAATAACTTTGGATGCTTAATAATTGGATATTTCCATATTTAGCCTGTTATGTGTTTTATTTGGAAATAACTTTTTACTCCCCTCACAAATAAGTATCTGTAGCAATGCACACATTCAGCTATCTGCTAATGCCAATACTATAAAA
Source organism: Stegonotus admiraltiensis (assembly GCA_032468215.1). NCBI lineage: Eukaryota > Metazoa > Chordata > Lepidosauria > Squamata > Colubridae > Stegonotus > Stegonotus admiraltiensis. The sequence continues at coordinate 11,797 of JANHZT010000558.1, forward strand.
TATATTCTAAAAGAAAAGTGCTTTAAACAGGGTTAGCCTGAATTGCTCACGGCGTTGTTCCCTGTTTACTATTTGCACAAATCATTTTCTGCTCATGTATTTGTGTGTGGAGGAATGGCTGCCTCTTCTGGCTGTAATTCTTTTGACTTGACCCTAGTTTCACCTTTATAAGAACAAAACTAGTGTAAATGTGCAGGTAAGTAGGACAAGTAGGAGTGTTGACTACTATTATTGGAAGTAGATTGAAAAGGGATTATGTACTCAGTCTTAAAAAGTTAAAAGCCCCTCAAAAAAACCACAAAGAATTTATATCTTCCTGAACATCCTGGAAAAAACCAGCCTATTTCAAAACCATATCATGTGGGAAATACCTTGCACTGAGCATGTCAGCTATTCATTGCAATCTTTCTGATGAGAATTGAGCTTTCCACAGCTTCCATGTTGGTTTCTTAAAATTTGAAAATCTCCTGTGTTTGATGTATGTGTATGGAATGCACCTTGATGCTTGCAAACATTTCATAATAGATATACCTTTTCATCGCCACTTGTTTTATTCTAAAACCTAAACGAAGTTCCCAGCTAGTGTTGACGTTACCATCAGCTAGACTGTGTATTTCGAGTAGTCTTAAGCGGCTTGCTATTCCTCACATTGTCTTGTTTCCTGCAATAAATTTAAAAGACATGTTAGGATATTTAGGCAGTCTAGAAACTCACATTTTAAAGGAGCAACTGGAGGATTGTATTAGCTGAGCTACACAGATTGATTTCCCTCCCAAACAGACTCGATATAAATCAAATCCAGACAAAGAAACACCACTTTAGGCAGAAAACCACTTTAAAGTTAGTGCACTAGGAAGTTCAATCAACTCGGTTAGACTGCTGGTCTCCAAGCTCTCCTGAGGGTCCTTCAATGATGGTTCCTAAGGTTCTTTTGGCTAAAGAATGTATTTAGACCTTTAGAATAGTCACTGATTCATTCATCCTACCTTCATTATTAGTATAAATAATTCAAGGCAACAAGCCTATTTCCCCCCAGTAACAATGCCGTGAGATGAATTGGATTGAGAGTGATTAGTCCAAAGCGACCCAGCTGGCTTTCATACCCAAGGGAAGACTAGAACTCACAGTATCCTGGTTTCTAGCCTTGTGCCTTAACCATTAGACCAAACTGTCTCATATACATTGTATATAACATATTGGAAGTACTAGCAATAATATGGACGTGCTTTTTCCATTTAGGTGCACTGGGACTAATCCTCAGAATTCCATCAAGCGGGTAGGCAGAGTATCACTCCTAACAAATTTGGAGGGCATTAGTTCAGTACAGGTAGCACTGAATGTATGCAAGTCAGTTTAAGGTTTTTGCAGTAAAATACTTGTGTATCTGCACAATATGATAGGCTTATTTAGGGTTTGGTTGATTTGTCAGATATGTAAGCCCAGTTCTTTAAATGGGTTAGTTTACATTTCAATTTATTGCGTGAGCCCAGAAATAGATTAATATGGCTAGAATTAAGATGGTGATATGAATATGGCCATGCAGTATTCTAAACCAGGCTTTCTCAATCACAGTAACTTTAAGATGTGTGGACTTCAACTGCCAACATTCCCCAGCCAGCATGCTGAGGTTAAGAAACACTGTCCTAAGCCATTAAGGCACACTTTTTTTTGTTCTGGGCATACTTAATGGTCAGAGCAAAAATAGGTCTAGGGCAACCTTTCTCCAAATTGGCATTTCTAGAATGTTAGCTGCAAACTCCAGAATGTTCAAGGGCTTCAGTAAGAACTGAGAGGTTACTAGGATCAGGACTCCAAAAATGTGTCGGATTGTAGAAGATGAACCTACTGAATTCAATTCCCAATTAACAAGTAGGTTTCAATCAAAGCCATGGTAGAGCCACAAGGAATTTTATAGAGAAGCCAACTTGACAGATTCAAAAGCCTTTATTGGGGGATGGGGGACAGCACCTTGGGTATGTGTGCAGGCACTCTCCTAGAATGAGGGCAGTCTTGGGGGAAGACAAGGTAGGTGATAGAGAGATGGTTCATTCTTTGGCTGCCTGATTCTGAGCATTACTGGAATTTTCTCCTCCACAGGAGTAAGTTTTGCTTGTTAAGTAGTGCAGGCCAGCTCTCTATAGTGCTTCAGAAACTCGATGAAGATTCATCTCATGTGGAGTTCCTAAGAGGGGAAGTGCTAAAAAACACCATCCTAGTCTATAGTGAATATAACTTAAGCTCGGACCACCTCCCATTTTTGTAACAAAAAAGCAAACCACAGAAATCTGTTGTGCCATCAGGAATCTGTGGGCACACCCCCTCCCACTATGCCTATAGCACATCGTATAAGATCATAAATGGGGATAGGAAAAACTGATGAGGGTCTATTAAATCCTCTCTTAATTTTGCAATCCTCTGTAAGAGATTTTGTTTATTTACTTATTGGATTGATAAAGCCACTAGACTTGGAGAAAAGTGACTCTAGGTTGCATGCATTATTAAGAAGAAAAATACATAAAGGAAAAGTAATAAATACTATAGTTAATGAACAATCAGGACCCCACAACATTCACTACATTTTTCTAGGTTGCAAATCCCATCATTTTGATCCCAATGCCTGTGAAACAACAAAATATTTCTAAAGGTCAACACTTTTTTTTGTTCTATCCCATCTCAGGTCACCATTTTAAACCTGCTGCAACATAATCCCGAGAGCCCCAGTAAGTCATCACAAATTCTTACCTTGGATTTTCTTTATCAACTGCTTTTTGCATAATTTTTGTGTATATAGCAGAAACTGATTTCTGCTAAGCTAAGCACCACTATCTTCCCTCTTTATTTGCAGTAATACGATTGACTCCCATGGACACAATAATTTTTCTCAAAAAATAAAAATCCTAGATGGTTGGAGGGCAGAACTTAAGTTTGGAAATGTGCTGCCCTGCCCAGAAAAGGAAGAAAAGAAAGCAGGAACTGAAGAAAAATGGAACCATATATATTATAGGAAGGGAGAATCAAGAGAGTTGAAGGTAGCTTTTTGGTAAATTAATGATTTGTAGAATTCTCCATGGGGGAAGTCAAGAAAGCCAAGATGGTCTCAATAGCAATATAATCAAAAACACTCCCCCCCACCACATTTTATACATGGGTAGGGATTTGATTAAGTGGGCATGGCCCCCATCTTGACTTTTTAAAACATTCCCTGCCTGGACATGTCTAATGAGTTTAGACATTTTGGCACTCTAGGCACCAAATAGCTTGACTCATCTTCCAATTCTGTTATGAATTTCAAATGCCATCTTATTTCTCTTTTTTCTCCAACTTTTTGAGCTTTATAGTTATAATTTCCAGCCCTGGCAAATTATTTTTTGTTTTCTTGGATATTTTCACCCTATTTATGCAGTAATTGTAATTACATCATATAGTTCATATCATAAAGCAACAGTTATATTTAAGCCTTAAACAGGAATGCTGGGTGATGGAGTACATTATTAGTGCATGTTCTTTTTAATTTTCTTTTTGGAAATCTTTTCAGTTTGGGTACCACCTAAAATTTGGTGCCCCTAAGCCAGTGCTTACTTGACCTACAACCTACAATTGGCCCTATTTGTAAGTAACCATGTCATTGTATGAATCCATTCAACTCAATGTTTTTCAATCTCAGCAACAATGTATCGACCTCAACTCCCGGAATTCCCCAGCCAATATGTTCAAAGTTAAATTTCACACTTCTTAAAATTGCTGAGGTTGAGAAATGCTTCTTCAGCACCTAGTAATCATTTTGCAGGAGCATCCACAACATGTTCTTAAAACTTTTATTATACATCTAGGCAAGAAAATCTACACAACATACAGATCTTCCCCCTCCCCATTCATCATCATTCTAACCATTTTCTGCAAGATCAGCAATTTCAGATCTGGATTTTTGTTAGAAAACATTCATAATGGTGATATTTTTATGCCTCTGTCTGATTTGGGAGAAAAAAAAGTGGACAATATATCATTTGAGTGGATTTTGTAGATGCATCCCAAAGATTATTGTTGTAGAGGGCAGTGGAGGACTTTTAGCAATTCACCAACTTCTCATTTTGTTGTTTTTATTGATATTATTTGAGAAAAGGTCTGATGCAGGGAAACTAGCAAGAGTCCAGAAAAGTATCTTTGGCACAGACTAACCTATGTATCCCACATTATCCATAAAACAAATGCAAAGCCACATCCCTATCCAAAGGATCTTGGTCTAGGTAGAGTTTTATACTTACTCTTGATTTGGTACTGGAAAGCGAGAAGTGTTTCTCATATAATTCCTGGAATTCTACAAAAGAAAACACAAATTAAAAAAAAGTGACTGTGATGCCACAGTAGCCTGGGAGAACAGCTGAAACACCTTATAATATCTTACTACCTTGCATCAGTTTTAACCATGGCCACTTCAAGACTGCTGACTGCTGAACCAGTTCCTGCAGTTTTCTTGTCAATATTTAGAAGTGGTTTGCCATGCTTCCTGTTTCCTAGGCCTAAGGAGTGTATTTGACTGAAGATCACCTTTTGTTCCTAAGGAAGGAGTAGAACACCCTCCCTCCAGGTTTCTAGCCTGATGCCTTAACCACTATGCCAAACTTTCTCTCTCCTTTGCAAATAGTACCTGTTTAAGTGAGAAGGATCTTCATTTGCATTTCTACTGACCATAAATTAATCCCTTTCAGCCTGTCCTTGCTGTGAAACAATGAATTCATTTTGGATTGTTGTGAAATGCTATCCCAAAGAGCTGTGTGTTAAATGGGAATTGGATGTATTCTCATAGATACATGGGATAATTTTACTGAGTGATTCACCAGAACCGTAACATACTAACACTTTAACATATTGTTTCTGTCCCTATAATAAATTGCAAAGGTCTTCTGTTAGACAAGGAAAGATTCTTAATGATTTCCCCATAAAGGTTTCTTTTTGAGGGTTGGGCTTTCAGGAATTTGGGTAACAGTTAAGTTACCCATTGAAGAATGGAAGGTCTGACTATTGATTTTCAATGATTTCTTTTAAAGCAAATCAGCTTCAAAAAGAAGAAAAACATATCACCAAAGAAGGATCAAGCATAAGTGTTTAAATCAGACATAGAATGTCCTACACATGGAAGAAAGACTAAAATTGGGCTGTGTTTATAGAATTGATCAATCACATTTTAGTTTAGTATGATGTCCCAAATCAGAAAATTGGGTTAAACAAGTAAACCGTATTTTAAAGTAACCATTGGGAAGTATGTCATGCAAACACTGCCTTGAAGTTCTATCATAAAATCTGTGATAACAAAGCATCTCTACAGTCTCTGTTTCTCATATGAGAAACAAAGAAACAACATTTTTCCTGTTTTTCCCTAAGACAAAAGTTGCAGCTGGGCCATCTGCCTTCTTCTCTGTCTGTGGGAGGCTTGTTGACATTAAGGAGATGCTGCTTGACTCTGGGAAGCAATTTAATTCCTGCAAAGAAATTTAGGCTGGCAGAATTTTACCCTAACATGACTAAGGAGGAGGGGAGAAGGTTCCAAGGTGACATGGAGGATGCAAACCCTGTACCTCCCTTGCTGCTAATAACAGAGTAAGAACATTTGCCTCCTACATAAGAACATCAGAAATTGGCTCTCCCTACCTCTCCTTCTTCCCCCATCCCAAATGATGGCATTCTCAAGTGCTAGAAGGAGAATTATGGTGCTGATGAAGTTAGAAGAAATCTATTTTTATTGCTTGGATATGTAGAGATGAAACAACTTTTAATCAAAGTCCTAGGCTCAACTAGTTTCAATGTGATTACTTTTAGAATGGGAGAATTTAATGCTTCTTCAGCTTGCATCAGTGCCCTCATATAGGGGCATGTTTACAACTCTATTGTTCCATCCCCCATTGATCAAAAGCAGTGTGAAGACACTTCAACCAGTTTCAGAATCTTAAGAGCAAAGGAGTCACTGAATCACTGCTCTGCCCTCCTAATTTTAATTGTGGGCATTTGTCTGGAACCATTGCAAAATGATCTGTGCTTATGATGTGGTTCTGCAAAGCCATCAAGTCACACTTCCCCTTGAAAGGCCTGCTAGGATCTGCTTACTTTTTCTGTCCAGATATTCTTGCAAATTGACAAACAGATTGCCCACAAGTTCTACTCAGCCACAGTATTTCAAAGAAAAGATTAGTTTTACTTCGGTTTCAAAGACCTCCTCAGATGAACCAGAAATAAATTGGTTCAGCTGCCAAACAGAGATCACAGCATGAGGTTACAGTCTGTCTTTTATCTCTGTGTTGTTACTGTTCAGACTGGGGTGGGTGGAAGAAGCAAACTGGGTGAGTACAGTGGCACAGAGAGAAAAGACTATATTTTGCCCTCTTTTAAAACTTGTTTTTAGTTTTATGTATTAAACTTGCTCTATTGCTGACTTGTTTCACTTGTGAGAATATTCTCTGTAGTTTGTAACATGTCATCCTCCAGAGAATTGGGGATGATGGAAATTGAGTAGAGTTAGCAATAGCACTTAAACTTATATACCACTTCATAGTGCTTTTACAGCCCACTCTAAGCGGTTTACATAGTCAGCATATTTTCCCCAACAATCTGGGTCCTCATTTTACCCATCTTGGAAGGATGGAAGGCTGAGTCAACCTTGAGCCAGTGAGATTTGAACTGCCGAACTGCAGCTAGCAGTCAGCTGAAGTAGCCTGCAGTACTGCACTCTACCTACGGCGCCACCTCGGTGCAGTTGAGTTCCTCAACTTTGGTAACTTTAAGATTAGAGTTATGGAGTTCAGTTCTCAGAATTCTGGAAGCTGAAGTCCACACATATTGCCAATATTAAGAAACACTGATATGCAGGTTGGAGAAGGCTTCTGTTACACTAATAAGAGCCTTCAAATTCTTATATTGTCCTACTGGTGAAACACGAAAAGCTGAACCTTTGAAACCATGGGAAAGAATGCACTTGCCTGCCAATCCTTTTCATACTGCTTCCTGTCATAAGTTGCTTTTCTATCTCGGAGTCTTTTAAGAATTGCCTGGTTCTCCAGAGTAAGCCTTACAAGTTCTATATTCTGCTTCTGTCGGAACACACTGCAAAATCCCAAAAAGCTTGTGTAAAATATGAGGATCAACACTGAAGTTCTCCAAAGTGCTTATAATTATGACCCCAAAGGTTTGATGGGACTAATTATTATATGTTTCACTGCAGTCAGCCAGATATTCAGACTGGATTTGGCATTTTATCTACCTACTGAGTCCTTCCCAAGGACCTGAGATAGGCAGAAGTTGACATTTGATGGTTTTAGAAGTGTCATTGTAGAATGTAAGCTGTTCTGCCTTTTGCAATTGGCCAGTGATGATTTTGCCAATGCTAATGGTTCAAGTGGTGTGCCAGTTATTTTGGGATTGTATCTAAGGTGCCTATTACTATTGATACCACCTTGGTTTTCTTTTGCCACAATCATTCTATTTCTTTTTGCAGATTTTTGAATTTTGTTATTTTCTCCACTTTCTTCTCTTTTACTCTGTTGTTTCCAAGTGCTGCCACATTCATTATCAGACTTCTTTGTCTTTCTTATTGACAATTGTTAACTTGGGGTGTTATGTGGCAGATGTCTATTTAAATTATGAAATCCCAGAGCAATTTTGCTTCTTCATTTTCTATTACTTCCTCAATTTTATAGTCCCACCAGTTCTTGCTAGCAGGCAAATGGTATTTCTTCCAATGCTCTATTGTTGTTACTTTGTCATGCCATTGCCTGTAGTCAGTCTATGTGATCTTCTTGCAGCAACTAACCAAATGGTTCCCCATTTCTTTAGTTTCTTTGCAGAGATTGCTATCTCTTTGGAACTGGCTTTGTATGCATTTGTTAAGACTTGATCTTGTGCAGCCAGGATTAGCTTTATGTCTTTTTTTTCACTTTTCCTGCTTCCTAGCCATTGTGAGCTCTTGTTATTATCTGCTTTGGCTGTTATTTTTTATATATATACTGGTCATGTAATACTTCGTCTCCCTATGTCTCTTTCTTGTTCTTCATTGGCCTTTCTTGTGGGCCAGTTTGGTCCCTCCTGTAGTCAGTAAACCTATATGGTAAACTAGAGTCAGTGCAACTTCTTCATGTCCTTCAGATATTCTTCCAATGTCCTTTTTTTCTTCTTCAAAGCCCTGATGTTGCAACATTCCATGCCCACCTCTTTTCCTTGGTAAGTAGAGTCTGTCAATTTCATTGTAAGGATGAAGGGTAGGATTCATTGTTATTATTTTTCTGGTGTTCCTATCCAGGGCTTTTAATTCTGAGCTGGTCCACTATTCCAACTGTGTATTTAATGACTGGAATTGCTCAGTTGTTAATTGCCTAGATGGTGTTTCCTCCACTGAATTTGGACTTCAAGATCTTTTTCACTCTCTTGATGTATTTGTTTCTAATGTTTTTCTTGACTTCAATGTGCTTGATGTTGTTAACTTGAAAGATGAGCTGGTATTTGCAGTGATCATCTTCATCCAGACTCAATGTTATTTCCATAGGGCATCTTCATTCCTTCAGTTTTCACTATTTTTACCCACTTAATGCTATGGCACATTTATCCAGTCCAAACCCCATTGCAATATCTTGACTGCATATACGGACAGTGTTACTCAATGATTCTGTTTCAGATGGTGTTTTTCCATACAGCTTGTGGTCATCCATTTATAGGAGTTGGGATAGCCTGTCAGATATTTTCAATGCTTGATAGCCATGGCCTGACTTGTTCAGTATTGTTGACAGAGGAATCAGTGCAACAACAAAAAAAATAGTAGTACTGAATCTCCTTGAAAGATTTCTGTTTTGATATTAACTTCCCCCTATCTATCATCATGGACCAGTAACCATGTCTTCCATTGTGCCATTGATGTTTGTTTCTGATGTTGCTACTCAATCCTGTTGTTTCTAGGCACTTGATTATCTATCCAGGAAGTATAATCAATCCATGCTACTTTCAAGTTGATCTTCTTTCTCTTTCAGTTTTCCAAAAATCAATTAGGAGTTGATCTTTCGTTCTTCTGCTGTTTGGGTGGTTTCTTTTCTGCTCAGGTGGAAAGAACTTGTTTTCAACTAAATACTATTGGAACGTATGCACTTCCACACCAGTTAGCAATTTGAAGGTTGTTGATAAACAGGTAATCAACCTATAGTTGCCTGGTTTTGCCAGATGTTAGCTATTTTTCAACTTCACTTCCTTGCAGTATGTTGTTAAATTACTTGGCAATGAGTGAGTATAGACTAGTCAAATGTTTCAACCAAAATCCATACAGTTCATATTCACTTTGTGCTGACCAAATTCCTGATCTTCCTTGCTCTTTTCTCTAACATTTATGCTATTATTACAAGTTAGTTCATTTCAGCTTCTTTTTTATTTGTATCTATTTCCTTTAACTAACTGTGTTCTTGTTGTATTTCTATGAATTATCCCATATCTGTGCCCAGAACTGCACTGTTTCTTCCTTGTCAGGAGTTGACTGATCCAATGCAGTCTCTCTATTGATGGATTGGTAAAAACCTTTCTGATTGGATTGATATTGGAGACTCTGTGTATAATTTGCAATTTGAGTTTTGTATCTGCTGTTATTCTTAACTATAGGTATTATTTGCTGCTTTATTATTTCCAGTGCTTCCTTGATCTTCTTCATTTCTAGGTGATTTTTCCTAATCAAATCTTCTTGATTTTCTTCTTCAGCTTCTTTTCTTTCATCTGTTCTACCTTTCTTGTTTGTGATCTCAGCTTGTTGGTCTCATTTCCCAACCTGATTTTCCATTTTGGTGTGTCAGTATTTGGGTTTTTTCCCCTTCTTTATTGGTTATTATTATGGTTTGTTGCACAGTCAGTTAGATGAGTAGCATGTATTAAATCATTTTCATATAGTAACTGTTGAAATTTTGTGAAGATATTGGTGAGCTGAAGAATTTTGGGATCCCAGATTTAGAGAGTTCTTCTGCTAAAATGGAGGAGGTGGCTGGTTTTCCTTAAGTAACGTATTTTCTTACCCTTTTAGCAAAGAAAGGAATAAGCATTCCTTACATTTTGGCTGATTTTCTTTTATATTTTAAATTTTACATTTGACTCTTTTTTTCTTTCTTAATTTTTGAAAAATATTGCTGAGGACAATATAGGTAGTTTTCACTTAACAACCGCTCACTCAGTAACCTTTGAACTTAGAATAGTGCTGAACAATGGGTATTTATGATTGTTTCTTGTAGTTGTGACTGTTGCAACATTCCTGTGGTCCTGTGTTTATGATCTTGGTGCTTGGCAACCTCCTCACAAGCGTGGTACTGCAGAACAATCCTGGGATCGCCATTTGCAAACTTCATGCCATTTCCCAACAAGCAAAGTTAATAGGAAGCTGCAGAAAATAGCAAATACTGATCATGTGACATCACACTTAGTGATGTCCCAGGATTTGCTTAACAATAGCAACAGAAAGTGCTGTTGCTAAGTAGTGCAGTCATGTGACATTGTGTTTTAAAACTGTGTTGCTTAGTGATGGAAATTCCAATTCTAATTACCATTTTTAAATGAGGACTACCTGGATGAAACAGAATTTCATCTCAAGTGAGGAAGTGTCAAATAGTTCCCTGACTCATTTCTTTCTTTCTTTTTAAAAGAAATTAAAACATTTAATGAGAAATGTTTATTTCTTTCTGCATGAAAGGAAAAAAGAAAGTAAAAAAGTACATAGTAGATGGAAGATAAAATATTTGCGAATAAACAAAGATTTGAAAATTATAAGTTTTAAAATGCATTTCATTCAATAATTAGTTGAATATATAAAACTCATTACTGTACAACATTTTAAGAAATAATTATAAAATAGTAGGCATTAGTATTTATATTGATATTACCACTTTTGTCTTTATAAATGAACACCATCTTGTAAAAAAGAAGGAAAAAGGGAGAGGAAAAAAGAAAAAATAATAAAATAAAAAATAATTTTAAGTATGAGTAAAAGAGTATTGAGTTCTAAATTCTCTCCAGTTGTACACAACATCAAAATATTTATAAACACATAAGATTGCTTTTGGTTTTTATCTTTACCTCACAGTTCTCTCACTTAAAAATAATTCACTTCGTATTTAAATTTGCCTTATTATGTGGAATTAATATGTAGGATAGCCATTCTTGCATAAATTTAGTTGGACTTTTGGATGTATTGACTGTTAATTTTGCCATTGCTGAGCATTCCCCAACTTTGATTTCCAGTCTGACATTGTTGGCAAAGTTTCTCATTTCCAAAGTTTGATCCATAATTACTTTTTTTTAAAATTGTGATTATACCCACACACCAGGGGTGAAATGCTCCCGGTTCAGACTTGATCGCCCGATCCGGTAGCGATGGAGGTGGGTGGTTTGGAGAACCGGTAGCAAAAATCCCTGCCACCCCCATGCCCAGCTGAGCCGTGCAATCATCAGAGGCTTTTTTTCTTTTAAATGCCTCTGACGATCCAAGCTCTGACGATCCCAGCTGAGTTGC
>JANHZT010000558.1:29882-43069 GCA_032468215.1 Stegonotus admiraltiensis
AAAGGATAGAAGGCTGAGTCAACCTTGAGCCTGGTGAGATTTGAACTTGCAGTAATTGCAGGCAGGTGGTGCTACTTAACAGCACTTTAGTTTGCTGTGCCACCAAGGCTCTTCAACGTCTGACCAGACGTTCAACAATTGTTGAATATCCAACAATTGTTTAGATGCCTAAAGACACATTTGCTCCAGCTGCTCTTTGCATAGAATTTAATGTGATTGTTTTTATGAGGTTTTGAACTGCTACAGTGATTTTAAAATAGAATTCCTTTAGTGCTTTCTGGTATTTGTGCTGCAACAGTAGAAACAGTTGAACAGTAGAAATATAGTCTAAGTATAAATAAAAGCTAATTGCAACAGGACAGCCATGTTTGTGAGCAGCTATCAGGAGGTGATGGAACTGTAATAATGGGGGAAGAGAAGCAACTGCAAAGGGGAGTAACCACTTGGGGAAGCATAGGAAATAATCAGGGGGTAGGTGAAGATTTTAGCAATTATTAGAACAAAATTGATGTTGATGAATACATGGCAAGAGTAGGTTAGCTTTTCTTCGTCTAGTAGAAAAATTTCCTTTCTCCCACATACATTGCCTTTCTATCATGTCATCTAAACTAGTTTTAAATTATACATATTTTTGGCCCCTGCTTTTTTCTTGCTCTGTTCTACTTTTAGTAAGTCTTCTACCAGGCTAAGTTCTAAATTCTGTCAAACAACCTCAAGAAGTGTCGTTTGCATAAGGCTCTAAGGGGTGGACAGTCAATTTGCATGTCATACTAAGCTAAAATAAAATAGGGTGGATTATGGTGCAGTTTGGTAGGCAATTACTTCTGGGCAACTGCTTTGTCTTTTGAACAATGACCCTTGTGGCTTATTTAGAATGAATGGGACCAAAAATTCAAGGTTACGTTTAAAAAAAAATGTTCATATAAGTTTAAGACCCACATTTTGCCCCTTAAAGCTCCACCCTCTACATGGTTTCAGATCCATCTACTTTCAAAATGTGGCACTTGATTTGCTCTAAAGTAGACCCAAAAAAATCTAATTCAAAATAAGCACAAACACTGTCATCTGGGTCATTTTCTTGAGTCTTCCATTCAGTGCAATTTCTAACAAGTTGATTGTTTCTGATTGTAACCCCCTCCCTCTCATTTGTGCCAGTTGGTCTGTCAAAGATTGATATTATCAATCTATGATTCTTTGCGTTGAATACAGCCCCCAATGGAAAGCCATAGGACTGACTTTGAAATAAATGTGCCTCAGTCCTTTCTGTAGATTTTAACAGTAAGCAAAAGAAGGATTGGAAGAAGCCTACCCAATTCTATTTTGCCTCGAAAAGTGAATTCTCCTGTGCGGGATTTATTCCTTCCCAAGTTGAATTTCTGCCTGGAACTGGCAACAACCACAGGGAATGTGATGACTTCTAAGCTGCTCATCTTTGCACAGCTGCTCTCTCTTCTCAGATCCCAAACGAAAAGGCAGAACTCTGGGCTTAGCTTCTGTATCACCCCTCCCCTTTGGCCAAGGTTGCCATAGATGCCCCAGCTGTGACATCATGGACTGTGAAATGCCATAAGAAGACAGCATTGTGTCCCCAACTTGCTGTCATGGTTGCATTCAGATCATCCCCCAATTATTTGTTGTGGCTTATTGCTGAGAGGCAAAGCTTCAGCTTAATCTCTGTGGGAAGAAAAATTCTATACCATCCTCTGCCTTTCATGCCACTCACCAACCCCATCCATCCCTGACCTGCCAATAAAACAAAAAGAGCCTTTCCACCAATTCTACCTAGGCTGAAACTGATTAAGCACATCTAGAAATTACACCTGAGGAAAATTGCCTCAAGATATTGTAAGGTTTTCGAGTGCAGCTCAGAATCTGATAAATCCAATGAAACTCTGAACACAAGGCAACTGATAATCCGTTTTATTGTTTTGATCAAAAAAAGTAAAACTGGGCAATCTTTTATCACCCAGCTTAAACAGAGCAGGCAGAGAGAGAAAAAGCAAAAGCTGAAGCCTCCACGCGCAAAAACTTTTTCTCGAACTTCTTATAGTTTACACAGCTTGAACAGATCGTCGTGTTAGAAACCTAATTTCATATCCATTAGTTCATGTAAAACTCATGATTTTCTCAGTGCTCTGCAAACAAAGGACCTTAGAAGGGGAAAGGAATACACTTTCTGGCCTGTAGCCCAGAGCTTTGTTAGGGGGTGCTATCTCACATTTGGTAGCTGAGAATACACATTTTAAGTTACAAGCAAGGCTATTCAGCAATTAGCCTGGAGAGGCTTTATCTTTGCAGTTGGCAGTTGCAGGTTACAATGGAGCTTAGCTCAGCAGGGAATCAAAAGTTGAGTTAGGTACACTCTGTGTATGCTCTAATCCTTTCAATATAAAAATTCAAGAAACAAAATGGGATTTTGGGAACTTAGCTGGGTTATGTATCTATGCTTCATAACTGAGCTACCTAAAGAAAAGAGCAGAAATGTCGGTTATATCTTGCTATATATATCGGTTATATCTTCTATCTTGCTTCTCCTCCAGGAGCTTTAGATCAATGTTTCTAATCCTCAACAACTTTATGATATCCAAACATCAATTCTCAGAATTCTACTGGTTGGGAATTCTGGGAGTTGATGTTTCTGACATTTTAAAGTTTCTGAGAATAAGAAAAACTGCTTTATATGGCACACACAGGATGCTTTCTTTATTTTACACTCATAACAGTAACGCTGGGTGGGAAACAGGTAAGAAAGAAAATGATTGGCTGTAGCAAGTTTCCACAAGTGAGGATGAACTTGAACCTGGATTGTCTCCCAAGTCAGTTCAACATGGAACTTGGAATGATGCGGAGAATTATGATGTCACAGTGGAATGGTTTCCCTTGTTAGTAAAGGTACCAGAGGAAAAAGGAGAAATTTATGCACAGAATAGCATCAATGGGAGTGAGCAAGTAGATCTCCTTCCAATAAGGAGATCATTAAAAAAAATAGAAGGGGTCAGGAGGAAAGGAACAGAGGGAACCCGCCTCTAAGGTCAGATGAACATGAATATTCATCCTTTGAGTCACATTATGCTCCATGCCCCAGCAGACACTTATTTTTGGTAAGAGTTTTTTCAATTAAATGAATAAATAAATATGCGAGGAAGCTAGTGTGCTGCAAATCAGCGGTCTCAACCTTTATCTTGGAATTAAAAACAACAGGGAATGTACTTTGTGTCCATTGTTTGAAAGTATGTTCATCTGGTAAATGGAAGATTTCTAAGTAGCCATGCCAACCATGCTGGCTATTTTATAAAAGTGATTATAGCACAGTAAGGGTGTATTGGGCCACTGCCCCCAAAAGGCAAGGATCTCCGATTTAAGGTTCAGTTTGAATCTTTAACAAACATTTAAAAACATTTCTGCTGGATGTATGGCATGATAGGAGAAAGTGGGGCCAGTCTCCCGGCCTTTTCAATTAACTCTTCTTGGATAGGTGTCCTTCAGAAAGACTGAGTGGGAGACCTGAACAGTTCAGGTAGGAAAAAGCCCAAATCCTTGAGATTTTTTGCTTCTCAGCAAGAAATGTCATGTGAAGCTCAAAACTCTCATGGTGGTGTGTCCGGAGTCCCCAGTTCTTCCTTCTCTCTTATATTCAAGTCAAGATTTGATTCTTGGTTACTATTCGGACAAGTCCCTGCAGTTTTCTAGACAGTAGTTTTGGAAGGAGTTCACTACTGCTTCCTTCCCAGGGCTGAGGAGGAGTGACTGGCCCAAGACCACACAGTTGGTTTTCATGCTTGACTGGGCACCAGAACCCAGCTCTTAATCCATTCTAACCACTGGACAAAACCGTCTCTCTATACATGATATATAAATCACATAAATGTGACAATCTCCTTTGAATTGAACTTAATTTTCACTGACTTCATAGACAAATCCATGCAGTTCTCTCAGCAGGAATAGAGAGAATGGCTGTCATTCTTTTCCAAATCCCAACTGTTGGGAGCTCCTGATGGTCATCTCGTCAGGAAAGTTGGGAACGTTGGCAGCAGCACATAGAAAGAGGTGGGGCAAATAGAAAGGCGCATAGAAAGAGGTAAGGCTTTGATCTCCCAATTGCATTCATCATTTTGATATCCTTGGCTACAGATGACACCGATCCAATATTAACCAGATCTCATTCTGCTTAGCTGTTTAAAATCTGCTAAGATTGCCAAATGCTGCTTTTTAACCTATACAGTGTTGAAATTCTAGAGGTCAAGATATTCCTATGAATTTTTCTCTTCCTTCACCTTCTGAAAGTATTGTATGTCCCATTATGCATATATGAAACTGATAGGCATTTGTGAAGGATTTTTCTTGGGTAGTTTCTCAGCAATTCAATTCCTTTCTGGGAGAGGTTTATTTGAAATTCTGCTAAAAAATGGATTTTTACTATGTTGGTCATGATTACAAATCATTTTAATTTTAGTTGCAACGTTTGCATTTATTCACATTGATTTAGCTCCCCCGAGTTAATGTAAATAATTCTGAACAATCTAAAGCTAAGCAGCAATTCAAAAATGTTTTAATTAGATGTTTTAAAGGGTTTTTAATTCTTTAATAATTTATATTATATATATATATATATATATACACACACACACACACACACATATATATATATACACATACATATATATATATATATATATATACATATATACATATATACATACACACACACACACACACACACACTCATCTCTAAATGAGCAATTCTGGGCAGTATACAACAATAATACAGGAATAATATTTAGAAGAGATCTGAAATTACAATTATATAATATGCTTAAACGTAAACCACTGCATTCAATGCATAGCTGGCTTCATGTAATGCATTAAGCAAATGCCAAACTAACGCATGGTTATGTGAAACTATGTGAAGCAAAAGCCAAATATGGTTCATGATATGTGACACTGTGCAAGATAGTTTCTTGTTTTTAGTTAAATAAAGATAAAATGGTTAAATAAGAAACTTGGTATTTGATCAACTGGAGTGAACGGTTAAGAGGTCTCTCAATTGGCAGACAATCTTTTTTTAAAAATAATATGCCATCACAATTTGGAGATGGTGACTGCCATCTGGAGGAAGCAACTAAAGAACTGTATGTTATGTGTGCAACAGAGAAGCTGGCAGTGAAGGACAGAAAGAATACGAAGACTGTGACTTGGCAGAAGGTGAAAGGATCTTTGAGTGCAGAGTCTGATATTAAAAGATACTTTAGTTGCTTATTTGTGAGCAGAAATTAATGTGCAATGTTTCCTCATCTGAAGGAAATAAAATCTGCTGTACTCAGTTCATTATATCAGAGGGGGGTGGGCAACCTGTAATCCCAGGGGCACATATGGGTTGCAAACCTCATTTGGTAGCTTTCAGAGCTTCCTTGACTGCTCTTTGGCAGTTAAATCGTTTTCTGACTTGCAACTTAATGCTTCAATTTCCTGCCATTTTTAATTGATAATCATGTGAAAATTGTAGTTATGCTCTAATCATGTTCTTATAAATGGGTATAACCTGATCTTGCTGAAAACTCCCAATGACTGGGGCTAGAGGAGGGGAATGAAAAATCCTAGCTCTTTATTTTTATGATCATCCTGTTTGTTGTTGCTCTTGCCCACTCTAGGTTGTCTACCCAAGACAGTGTTTTCCTGACCGAATATGAGAAGGATTAATGTGATACCAGGGATGAGAGCCCATTTCTTAGAATCTTTGGCCTGGGTCTTTTTTATTTGAACACACAGGGTGTTAAGCAACAGAACAGTAGGAATTGCAGGCATCTGCTTCTTTGAAGGATCTGCTTTCTGCCAACTTCACTCCCTCTCTTCTGATGTTCCAAAGCTCTGGAGTTTGCAGGATCCTCATGACGACTTCCTCAAAGGCATTTTGCACTCCAGCCTTCATTTTAGCACTGGCTTCTAGAGGTAGAAACGAAACAAGAGGAGTCATTTGTCAAATTCAGTCTCCCTGAACTCATCCTCTTCCAGAGAGGTTGGCCTACATTCCCATCAAACTTAAAAAAACATTATTAATGGTTAAAAAATGATGGGAGTTAATGCATTTGGATAGTGTTGCTTTAAAGAAAGCTTTCCTGCTAAGTGGCCTGAGCAACACTCTTAGCTCCTCATCTACACTTAATGGGGGAAAAATTGGGATAAAAAGTGCTATGGGGATAGTTATTACAAGTAAGTGTTAGAGATCCTGAGCTACTACAATTTCAAATGCAATGCCAAGAAACTATTTGAAGAGGATACAGTTAAGCAGAAGACAGACAACATAAGGCATCAAGAGGACATCTGAGGACCATGGTCTGGAGAGCGGGGAGAGAGATGGGGATTTAACAGAGGAGCATTCATGGTAGGAAGACAGCCATGATGATTCTATGGCAGACAGAACTCAAACGGCATCTGATAGCACTTTTTCCAACTAACACATTAAAAGGAATAAATGTTAGCTGGAAAAAATACTGCCAGATTTATTCAGATAGAAGACTATTAAATAAAGTATCTTTATCATTAAAATCCTGTAATTGTTCTACTTTATCTATAGGATAAATATTCCTGCATCTGGGTTGTATTGCAGCAACATTGACATGATTATTATTTACCTTCATGTACCTTGAAATTCTATTATTTGGAGGGAGGAATCTATAAATCAATACATATTTTAGAGTGATATAAATATCGGGTTGCATATGAGATCTTTCTAGCTTGTTTGGTATGTAGCGGCCTTCCCCCATCAGGTTTCTCTTGATAGGCAATGTTATACTGTCGTTGTTCTGGACCAGCATGCATGGTGAGAGATAGATTGAAACACCCAGTTATGGAAAGCCTGATTTAAAGTTCTTGTGGCAGCTAATTCCCGTTTTAGGAAGGCTACAAAAATCTCCACTGGGATCACCACTAGAGCAATAAAGAAGCATAGAAGGCTCTTGTTGCTCCCACCTAGGGAATGTCTGTATTTTTTTTAATCCAAATCTTATGCCTCTAGTGGTTAGCCCAACCATTTTTAATATGACTTTAGAAGCATTAGTTTGACCTTGCAAAAGACATTTTAAGTGCTTATAAAATATGTCAAACAATCTCTATACCCCCCCACCCCCAATATAAGATCTTTATCACTATCTCTGAAACAACAGAAAAAACACCTGACAAAATTCAAAGCACATTGCTTAAAAGCTTGCCTTCCATTTCTTTTTGAACATTCTATTGAATCTTAAGGGGAAAGCGAGAAGGGTTTAAAAAGTGTGGCCAAAAATAAGCACATTCCTTTTAAGTCCTCTCATATTGTATTTTTCTGGCTGCTAAGTTTTCTTCACCATCTCCGGTAAACCAAAGGGAATCTCTTCCCCACTGAAAGAAAGCACGAAGCACAGAAGGGGTGAGAAAATTTCTTCTTCTGTTAAAAATTGGAGAAGGCTAGCTGCTGGTACTTGATGCATCTGTCTCAGTATGAATTCCCTAATGGCAAGTAACTATTTAAATAAACCAAACTTCTTCCAGGAAATTAAGGGTTACATTCCTCCCCTACCCCCACTTTATCAACAGATCCTTTGCTGCATCAGACCAAAAGGCCCACCTCTTTCAGCCATTCCTACAGAGGCCTACCAAATGCCTCAGGTGAACCCAACAGCGAACTAAGAACTGAAGTGCACCATCCTGGTCCCGGGAGGCATGCTGTTATTGTTTGAATATATACATGCCTCTCAAGATCAGTATGGTGCTCTCCAGTTCTTATCCTGCTCTTGGGCTTGCCTGAGGCATTTAGAGAGGTGAATTTTATATGGACAGTAAACATTACGTTGCTACTGTCTTATGTTAACTCAAGGATGCAGGGACGGTGCTTTAACTCAGTGATGGGGAAAATAAAATTTATGTTCATTTATGTTGAGAGACTATGGAATTTCTCTCTCTGACACCAGCTTCTCTCCAGGCTCCCAACAAGAGCAAAAGAGCACAACAGAACTCCACAATGTCAGTTGGGGAAGAACAAGGGGCATGTTTGTGTTAATTTATTTAATTGGCTTGTGAAATTTTTAATTATGCTGCAGCCTTGCTCTTCCTAACTGCTGGGTCCAGAAAATAATGAAGGATGTTGAACTTGACATTTGTTGCTTATTGCCCGGTTTTCTATACTGTTCTTTCAGTTATTGCTTCTCCTTCTCTACTGCCAAGAACGAGAGTGATTGCCCATCAACTAGTTCAGTTCTATGGCTCTGAAGGGCCTAGCTATAGTCCAATCCTGGAAAGACCTGCCTCTCTCTATTCTGGAAACGTTCCCCAAATGTTTCACTGTTTTAGTGTATCTTGAGAGATGCCCAAATGAAGGGACTGGCAAGCCTCCCTAGAGAAGCCAGTCCAAGTCCTGAAGTCAGACCATTCACATTCTGGCTGCGTTTGTGGATGTTCTCCTAGATCAGGGGTCTCCAACCTTGGCAACCTTAAGCCTGGCGGACTTCAACTCCCAGAATTCCCCAGCCAGCTTTGCCTGTCCTAGATAGCTGGGTACCTGCAGTTATTGGGGGGAGGGAGACAACCCAGTTTGCCTGTAAAAGAATGGCTCATTCACAAATCAAGGCAGAGTCATTGTGATTTAAACACAGCGGCAGAAGAATGCAGATTGGCAATGGGGACAACAAACATGCTGATGTTGTTCCATCCCAATTCAAGAATTGGCAGACCGTTGGTTAACTGATGAAAGCCCCCAAAATAGCAGTTCTATAGTTCTGAAAGGATATCTAGGGACCTTTACAGGAGCAAATCTGATGTCACTTTCCCTCCCACCTAAGCCCTAGCACTGACATCTAGGGCTTAGATGCTGGGGTGAAATGCTCCCTGTTTGGACCGGATCGCCCGATCAGGTAGCGATGACTGCGGGTGGTTCGGAGAACTGGTAGCAAAAATCCCTCTCCCTCCCTCCATGCCCAGCTGAGCTGCACAATCATCAGAGGCTTTTTTTAAAAAAAATTTACAGCATTTTTTCTACAACCTCTTCAGCCGAAAAAATGCTTTAAAAAGCAAAAAAAAAAAAAAGCCTCTGAGGATCAGGCAACTCAGCTGGGATCCTCAAAGGCTTTGAAAAGCATTTTTTTAACAACCTCTTCAGCTGAAGAGGTTGTAGAAAAAATGGCTTTAAAAGTAAAAAAAAAAAAAAAGGCCACGCCCACCCAGTCACATTACCCTTGAAGCCACGCCCACAGAACCGGTAGTAACAAATTTTACATTTCACCACTGCTTAGGTGGGAGGGAAACCTAAGCCCATCCCAAGTAGGGGATTTTTGGAAGGGTTAAAAGAAATAGTGCTAGGAGTAGGCTGGGGAGAACATCTGCAAAGATAACGAAATGATGATTTTTGCCATGATTTTACTTCTGGAAAATCAGAATATTTCCCCATATTCTTCACATACCTATAAAGAGCATGGAGTGTTTCTGTGCAAATAGCAATCCTTCTCTTTTTTCTACTTCACGGTTAGTCTGTAGATGGGGAGAAAAAATCATTAGGTACTTAATATGGGTAGATAGGCAGGCAGGACTCTCTTCTAGATTAACACTGGATTAACAATCAAGCAGTAAACAAGACCTCAGTCAAGAAACTACCAACTCAGATAAACGAACAGTAAACAACAGCCTAATTTTGGAACTACCAAGAACAGTGACAGGGCAAGCCACTTGTATATGGAGCAAACCTTCCACTACTAGCAATGTTATCTAGTCAGGTAATTAAACATCTGCAAGAAAACAATCAAGCTTGAGAACTCACAGGACTGCCTTCTAAATTGGCAAAAGGCCAGTAAGATTATCTTACCAAAGATGCCACCTCCCTAGATCTGACAAGGTTTGATAAATTATAATTACATAGCAATTCCAAGCTGCACTGTGTTGGAAAAATAAAAAAGCCTCTCTGTGTGAAGAGATGATGATGATATAAATCAAATATAGTATTTAATGGATGTCTTAACTTAAATGCTGGTGGGGAAACATAGGAAGACTCATGGGCCACACTGAATATATAGGCCAGTTGCTTTCCATTCCTATCCTAGTAACTGTTATTCCTGCATTTCTATCGACTTTTTTTTTGTATTAAGAGGAGCTAGAAAACAAAGCCCTGCATAATCATGCCATTCCTTCTCTTTACTATATATCTACTGAATGCTAACAGAACTGTTCTCTCTATAAAAACACAGTGATAGGTGAATGAGTCAACACACTCAACAGATGTACAAATTCCTTGTTTTCAAACATAAAAATAGATAGATCTGAATTTTGTATTAAGGTTCCAACAGCTCATAAAGGATGGATTTACTTCTCCCCTATTTTATTTATTGTTCTTTTGAGACTCTTTTGTTCTTTACATTTTCTCCACTGGAAATCTTGAAAATGGCATATGTAAATGTTCCCTGACTAAACTGGTGCTGATGTTCAGTTCAACATTAGTTCAACACTCAGTTCTGATGTAGAAATCCTCAAATCCTTTGTTTTGGTTCCTTTGTACAACAACAACAACAACAACATCAAAGATTGGCAAGATTTCCTGTCAGAGGAAGGAAACACACAAAAAGTATAGTGCCACTACTATAATTTAAAGATGATATAAACATTAATGTAGGCTTTTTAAAAAAATGGATTCCCTGTTCAAAAAACATTAAGTATGCCTCTGAACTCCAAAATATTGCTTAGTCAACAACTAATACAATTGTTGTATATGGGCTTCAAAAAATTTTAACTAGATAATGAAAAATAATAGTTTTCTTCATGGGAAGGAGAGATTAGTAAAAGGACAAGCCATTCAGCACCATTCATAGCTGTAAAAAGAAGAATATAGGTTTTCTGACTTGCTGTCTCTTCAGTCAATCAGTGTCATATAAACTTGCTTTTTTATAGACTTGGTAGAATGCCCAAAGGTGCTTTTTCCAAAAAGCAACCGGGCACTTGGTTTTTTTCTTAAGAACTGAAGAAGCTTCTTGGATGAGAAGTGAAACTTTTTCAAAGAAAAAAACCAATAAAGTCCAGTTTCCTTTTGGAAAAAAGCACCTTTGGGACAACCATGACCTGGATGATTGAGAACCTCCATAGACAATAGGCAGAACAGTTTTCCTGAGCACAATCCTATTAAAAAGAATGTAGTCTTGAAATATGGCAAGTGCACTTATATTGATATTCAAAGGGGCAGTGAAAGAACCTTTGGAGATGCTGGTGGTTTGTCCATTTTCCTTTGGTCTTGCAACATATCTAAGGCTTATCTTTTTCATTTTGTATACTGAGAATGAATTTTAGTTTTGATTAATTTTATGAAATACATGGTAGTAGCAGAATTAAAGGAAGTAGAAGAATATGAAAAGACAGGCAGAGCAAAAAAAAAAGTGAACTAGAATTGTAACAAATACTGGAAATACATGAGTGCTCTCTCAACTACGACTGTTTTTCTTACTAGGGAAGGGAATAAACAAAACTCCAGTGTCTAGTGAAAGCAGAAACCAAAAAAAAAGCAACCCAAAACACAGAGTAGCGGCAGAGAAACTGCTGGCTTCTGAAGCAGCTTGAACATATTGCCCATTACATCAGAGCAGGAGAAAGATGGAGAGGTCTCGTTCAGGATGCTGAGGTATGAAGGCAGCTGATGCCTCTGGCAAAGCGTAGGAGGCAGGCAGTAATAGGGAGCAAACATCCAACAGGCTTCTGCAGACTGGGACAAGATTCTTGGTGATAGGTAGGGAGGGAGGGAAGAAGGGAAACTAATTACAGCCAGCCTTTCAATCTTGTTGTTTACTTATTAACAGGCTCTGTGTTTCAGCTCTACCAGAGGCTGCACACTATGTGCATTTACTATCAGGCAACCTAAAACGTGGGAGCGTTTTTAATCTAGGTTATATACAATTTTAATTATTCAGAGGACCATACATTGCAAGGAAAAGATTTTTTGTTACAATGATCACTTTATTGTACAATCGACTTCCTATTTTCCTAATGCACCCCATAACAAATACTTTCACTTCATAGATTCCTGTTTCACTCCTTCCCCTATTTTTCTTCATTTATTTCCACAGTTCTCTCTTTATTTGTATTAATCCTTTCCCAATACTTCCCCCCCCCACTGTTGTTCAGTCATTCAGTTATTTCCAACTCTTTAGGCCCCAAGAGTATCCATTCTGCCTATCATAAATTGCTTCTTCAAATTCTTTTAAATTTCTGCTTAATACGATACATCTATCAATTTTTTATTTTTGTCTTTAATTTTTCTAGGATCTTTTCCCATGACATTTACCTTCACATTACATGTCCAAAATATCTAATCTTTAACTTTAATATGAGCGTTCCAATGGGCAGACTGCTTTTATATCATTTAGTTTTGAATGATTTATATTTCTTGTTGTCCAAGACGTTCTCAGCATTTTCCAGTATCACTTTAACTCAAAGGTCTGACAACTTCTTCATTTAGCTATTCTGATGATTTATGTTTCATAGCCATGTTACATCTAGAGAAACCACAGCCATGACAATTTGTACCTTTCTTCATTATTCTCCTTATACGTGCATCTCCAAATCTAATCTCCCATTTCTGGTTCTCTTGAATCCAACAAGATAACAAGGGAGTCTAAAATTTCCTAGTTTGCCACACAAACACCAAGTTTAACCCTACTTATAACTTACCTCATCAATTTTGTTGCCCACCAGCATCTTCACAACATTTTTCTTGGTATAGATCTCTAGCTCCTGTAGCCAGCTTTCCAGGCCCAGAAATGTCTCTCTCCTGGTAACATCATAAA
Source organism: Stegonotus admiraltiensis (assembly GCA_032468215.1). Lineage (NCBI taxonomy): Eukaryota > Metazoa > Chordata > Lepidosauria > Squamata > Colubridae > Stegonotus > Stegonotus admiraltiensis. The sequence goes on from JANHZT010000558.1 coordinate 42,668, forward strand.
CTGCATAATGGTGCAAACCAAACAGATGCCTTGTGTTTACATAGGAGAGCATTTTCAGTAAGTACGAAAAAGAGAAAAGGTTGATCCACTTCTAGCCAGATGACATAAAATGATTGGGTGGATAGAACCACATCTGGTTCTACTTAGGTTTATGAGCAACCTTGGGCTATGTTCCAATCATTTTTAATAATTAACCATCTTTAGTGAGTTAGTATGTTCATAACATCTGGCGGGATTTAGACCAGAGGTCCACAACCCGTGGCTCTGAAGCCACATGTGGCTCTTTCATCCCTCTGCTGTGGCTCCATTGCTCAAAATATGTGTCACAACTGCCAATGTGCAACATCTGCCAGCACGCGATTTATTGAGCTTTTCAACCCCCAGTAGGCCAACCATGGATAA
>JANHZT010000558.1:63097-79178 GCA_032468215.1 Stegonotus admiraltiensis
TGGAAGAGGGGTAGTCTTATACGGCAAGTATAGCCCAAACCCTATATTTTAACAGGAAAAGTAGGGGGTCGTCTTATCCGCCGGAAAATACGGTACTTTTTCACTAGGGCTGATAAATCTTAGCAGTTTTAACATCCATTCACCTACATCTCTTTGACAAAAGAAAAAAAAATTAATAAGTCATCAATGGTGGTATCTGAAAAATACATTATTTAGTTAGTATAAATATCTTAATATGGAGTTGCTGGATAAATAGAGGGTCAGTTAGGAATTTTAATGCACTTAACATTAAAAGTGAAACTTCACTGAATTTAAAGCATGGAAAGCGGAACTGAGGTTCTGCAAAAAAGAGGTAAATAACCTGAGGAGGTGTTAAATTTAAAACTGAATCAAATTTAATCTTAGCTATCATTATCTGCTTCTGGGCATGGCCCTCCTCTTTCCCTACATAATTCACACTTTTCCATCATATATAACAACTCTTTAAAATTGAAACAACCACATCTAATGTCCCACTTCTTCCCATGTTTTTACAGCATCCATTGTTTCCAATGAAAATGAGAATATTTGGTAAAGCACAGTTTTTAAGCAGTGTCACTCTAAATATAAGGCAGCAGAAGGGTTTCTCTTTAGCAAATCATTCTTCCATATAGAATGGATATATAAGAATGTAACATTAATTAGGCAGATATTGTGTAAGACAGATTTCTTTTTATTGCAGCTTGAACTATTGTTATGCCTGTTGCATACTATAATGCTAAAACTATTGCTGTTTTATAATAAAAGTTCCACTGGATTCCACTGAAAATGCTAAGTGGTTTACAGAGTCAGCCCCCAACAATCTGGGTCCTGATTTTACCCACCTTGGAAGAATGGAAGGCTGAGTATCCCCTAAAGTCTGCTGAAGATAATATCTAACTTGGTAATGAAATGTTTGTAAACCAGCCCACAAGCTCAAAGAACAAACTTTTACCCCTTTTCTACACCCAAGCTATAGACATTCGCCACTATTGCAACAATTTTGGTCTTTATGAATATAAGTCTTTTAATGTCTGCCTTATATAATGAATACATCATCCTTGCCTTACCTGGATTGTTCTATGCATTGAACTTAAATTTCCAAATTGTAATTCCCAACCAGCATGGTGATTTGGTCAGCTATCATTCTGGCTGGAGGGTTATAAGAAATAAAATCTGGAATATACATGATTGCCGATTTGGTGATTTAAAATGGATTTTTTTTTAAAGAAAAAAATAACACAACCACAAAAGCCCATGTGGAAGATTAGTTTCCATGTTATCAGTGGTATGCTGAAGTAGGAAACAAGTTATTTTTACTGTTATCTAGGGAAAAGAATCTTGCTAGATAGTGCAGATGCTGATATAGTGAGAAGAGAAAATCTTGGGAACTGTTGCTATGACAACAGGTTGAAGTGCTAGGCTCACAAGGCCTGCAGGCTGTGGGAAGTGTTTAGCTGAATCCAGATAGTAGGGGAGCCTTCTATAAACAGAAATGGCCAAAGCAAAATGTACTCGATCTTCAATTTCTTACAGACATTACATAGAAACTAGATACTGTATTTCTGAACCTCAACTCCCTGCTGCTTGGCCAACAGTGCTGGTGGTGGTGGGAGGTTTGCTAGGATATTGTGGGTTCAGCAACATTTAGAGAGCTTCAGGATTCTCTCTTGTGATTTCTGAGAGCTACATGGCTGTATAGTTTAAATGGACCTTTGAATTTAAACCTGTAGGTTTTCAGTAATGCAGATAATAATTAAGAGAACTTCCAACAAGTATGGAGGTTATCTCCAAGACTGAGAATGTCCTCAGCAATTATGACGTTTGTGGATATTTCTTTTTATTACATCTATAGCTGCACAATAATTCAAAAGCAGCTTAAATCAAGGATCCTAAATAGTTTTTGTATACTCATTGTTAGGCTTACTTGATTGCTGCATCCTGCTCCTTCATGATAGTGACCTAAAATGGTAGAATCTGGTGAATTCCTGGAAGCCCGTAAAGTTTTATTTACTATCTGAAAATAAATTCAGTGGTGAAAGAAGGGAGAATCATCATGTCTGTTTTTTGAAGAAAAGCAAAGTAAAAACATTATATATAATATGTACACCAGAGCCTAGGCTTTCTCACCAACACTTTAGTTGGCTGTGCTTGGGACAGAGAACAGATATAGGGAAGGATATGAGTTATTTTTATGAAGTTATTTTCAGTGTAGAGGTAGCTGTCCAGATTGTGTTGCACTCTAGTTTCCATTGGCCTCAGCTGGCTATTAGCACACGTATAGTTAACTAGACTTTATCCAATCTGTTTTAGAATGCTTTGTTTCAGTCTTGTTAACTGGTATATATTATTACAGATATATTTATTTTCTAAACATTCAGTTCTGGTCATTTCAATAATCTTGCTAATTTCTTGCTCCCTGCAAAATGGTCATTCTCTAACCAGTCAAATCAAAATATTTTTTATTTTAATTTGTGAGAGTCAATCTTATTTTTGCTGTAGTCTTCTGCAGAGAATAGCATTGATTTGAAGGACACAGTAAATAATTCACTTAATTTATATGATTTATATGGCCACACATCTCACATAGGTACTCTAGGTAGTGTACAAAGATTAAAAGCACAAAAAGCATTACCTAAATACACTGACACAACTCACTGCACTGGGCAGAAATCACATCACATTAACACCTGCTGTTGACAAGTTTTGCTAAGCAAAACTCCATATTTAGAGCAGGCAAGAATCTACCTCTTCCCTTGAGGAAAAGCAGCAGGCAGAGGCATCTGTCATATTCTCCTTCTCATGAGTTCCTAATCATCCTAAGTTTTAGCATTCATAGGTAGGCTGCTTGGTCTCTTAAATAGTTAATAGAAAGTAAATCGTGACTTGGTGTGATTTCGGAATTATCAAATCTCCATTCCAGCCATTGCTCTGGATGGATGTTGAATGAGCCTATGGGATGAGGAGTATAAGCCAGTTCAATTCCACCACCATGTTGTATTTGCCACTAAAGCCCTATCTAGCTGGAACTTGAGTATCTTTGCCATGGTACTGTATATATTGAAGTACCACTATAATTTTTTTTCTTATTTTGTAACAATTTTGATGTGCCTTTGAGAAAACTGATCAGAGGATGCTAATAAAGACCCAATAAATAAATAAAAATAAATTTTGAGTAGCATGTGCCATGAGAAAGATAGCTTGTCAGCTTGTTCTATTTTTTCCTCACTTCTCCGAGACATCCAGGCTACCCTTAGCCAAAAAGCCACTTCATCACTTTGAGAGCAAGTGGTTCTTGTCAATATAACAGTTCTTTCACATGGAAGAAAGCTTGACATTCAGTGTCTTGTGCCATTGTTCCAACTGTTCATTTTTTGCTTCCCACTCTTACTTTTAAAGAGTAATAGGAATCTTCTATTTCTAGGATATAAGGGGGGAATCTCTCCTCACCTCTATTAAAGTTGGTCAAAAGTTGTCTCTGAAAAGCGAGGGAGAGGAAACTCTGTTTGTGAGAATAAGTTCCTCCTGGAACCTAAGAACTAAATGTCAACATACCTGTCCAAGGTTGTAACCCTGGTCTCCCATATACAGGTAGTCTTCGACGTACAACCACAACTGAGCCCAACATTTGTTGCTAAACAAGACAGTTGATAAATGAGTTCTCCAGCGCGCTGCTTGGAGAATCCAAAGCGTGGGATCATTCACAGGCTATCAGTCGAATACTGAGTGTATGTTTCTTTAAATTTGATGACACTCCCTCTGTGCTTGGCTGAGGTCAGTTTCATTCACTCAGCCGAGCTGAAGAGACGTCTGTTGGCCTGCTCTGGCAATTAATTGCTATTTCTTCTCCCCGCTTTGGATTCTTCAACCTCATTTTCCTGGACATTTTTCATTTCTACTCTCCAGACGCTGTACCTAATCCTCTGGGGCTGGTGGTGAGTCGCCTAAGGAGCCATCAGGCTTCACCCGCCCCCACCTCTCCACGAGGTTTTTTTCTCGCCAGCCATAACTGCAGAGCTCTGTTCCTGTGGGGCCATCTCTGTCTCTATCTGCCGCCGGTGTGTGTGCTGGCTCCTTGGCTTGCCGGTAATACCGCCACCACCTTCTGAACTGTGCCTGCGCTTCTTTCGCTTGTTTGGTGGCTCCGGAGTCACTGCCTTCTGACAGGTATCCTCCGATGAAAGTTGCAGCCTCGCTGTGCTGGGAGCGGTGCTCCTTCAGTTCGCGCGGCGCGCCCTTCTCGGCAGCACTATTTTTGGCTCAGAAGCCCTTCCCTGCTTCGCTAGACGGCTTCTTGGGATAGACTGCGCCCTAGCCCCCTGATCTAACTGCATCGCTGTCGGGCCGGCTGCGTAGGCACCCAGTGGCGGTTTTCCCGCCCTGCGCCATTTTTGGTCCCTTGTCGGCTGTCAGATCCCTGATCGACCGCGGCGGCACTTAGCGGCGGTTTCCCGCCCTGCGCCATTTTGATTATTGCTGGCTGACATCTGAGTGCGGAAAAGTGCGCCAGCGAGGACTCACCCGCTGCTGCCCTAGATCTTTTCAACGGTCTTCTGCCCTCCTTCCAACTTGGGCCACCGGCTGCAACTTCGAGGGGTGCGACAGGCTTGCTGGAAGGACAAACCAATTGTCATTTATTCAACGTGCAAGGCAGGGATTTCCCTCATTGCCCCTTCATACTTACCTCTCCTGACCGTTGATACCCGGGCTCCTGAATCAGCTACTCTGGACTTTCCCCTTACCTGTTAATACAATTATTAATTAACGTTAATATTAATATCATTAATTTAAAAAAAACCAACAACACAAATATATACACCAGACTTCTCCCGATGGATGACTGTGACCTTTCATCAGATCTGGAGCCCTCTGACAGCCCGGACACGGCGACTGCGCCTCGTCCACCAAAAAAGGCTAAGAGTTCCGCCAAGCGCGCTAAGCACTCAGCAGCTGCTCAGGAACCTTCAACTTCAAAGGCTTCCAGGAAGTCATCTGCCGTTGACAAGGCTGAGCAATGGCGACATAAAGTACTGGAGCGCCAATTTAACTTAGCTCAACGAAAGGCTCACTCCTCTGACTGTCCCAGGCCACCAGTGTTTGGCGAAGTGGTTCCTGGGCCGACTACATCTGCTGGCATTTCTACAGTGCCCACTCAAGTTGTTGCTCCTGGGGCCCTCCCCCAACAGCCTTCAGGGGGAGCGGTCATCTCTGGGCCTCTGGCTGCACCTCTTTTACACCCTGGGAGTGTGTCTGTCCCTCCAACGTCGTCGGAACGGCCTGTTCCTGAGGCCACCTTTACTCCAATGGCAGTGGGTCTTTGCACCGTGGAGGACCCTCAGCCACACCTGCCTCTTAATGTGCAGTCCATAGTAGCAGAGACAATTTTGAGACTTTTGGCGGGAGGTGGTTTTGCCATACAACCCCCTCCCTTTTCAATCCTGCCACCGCAGCCGCAGGCTCCGCAATACATGGACCATCGTCAGACCTATGCCTGTTACCAAGATTCCATCCACAGTGAGGATTCCCTCCTGGATGAAGATGACCATAGAGACACGGACTTCTCGGAGGACGAAGGTCTTTCTGCAGACAGACCTCCCATGACCAGACTATTCCGTCCATCTCTTTTCAAATCACTCTTGCACAAGGCCAAGGTTTCAACCAATCTGACAAATTCTGAGGCTCCTCCCGTTTCGTCGGACACCTCGCAGCCGCCCGACAGTCTATTCTCAGTTGCGAGAACTGAGTCGGATTTTATACCATGTCTGCAGCTTTTCTCCTAGGTGGTCCAACACCCATGGGGGGTCCCAGGTTCCTTGGCTGCACCTAACTCCTTGAACAAAAACTTTACTGCTCGGCGCCAAGCCTGCAGGATATGCTACATCTTCCTGCTGTAGATGCCCCTGTGGCCCAGTTGGCCTCATCTTCCATCTTGTCTCATGACGCGGCGGATGGCCTACGTTCTGAAGACAGGAAGGCGGAGCTAGTCCTCAGAAAAAACCATCAAGCCACTGTGTGGGCAATCAGAGCAGCTACATCTGCCTCATTTTTCAGCCAGGCTTCGCTACTCTGGCTTTGCCAGTTGCAGGATCACCTCCCTCCTGATGATCAGTGACTCCACCAGGACATCAGCAAGTTGGTGGCAGCCGCAGAATACTCAGCTGACGCATCGCTGGACATGGCTAAGTTCACCTCTTGGGCGTTCACTTCCTCCGTCACCTCTCGTCGCCTCCTGTGGCTTCGCCGGTGGAGAGCAGATGTCAAATCAAAGTGGCAGTTGGCCTCTGCTCTCTTCAAGGGATAAAACCTGTTTGGGGATGCACTGTCCCCTATCCTCGTTGAAGACAAGGATAAAAGAAAAGTGATGCCTATCTCGTATAGACGGGCGGACTGTCGCTCCACCCCTTATCCTCAACGGCTGCCTTTTTGGACTGACTCCGGACCCACTGGGTCCTATTCCTACCGTCCCTACTACCAAGGATCCTACCGGCCCCCTGAAAGGCCCGGTTTTCATGACAGGCCGCGGACAGCCACCGGTCAAGAAACCCTTCCGGGGATCAGGCAATAGGTCCCTCCGCAGGGGGAAGTGACTATCGCATGACAGCTCCCATTGGCGGCCGTCGTCTTCTTTTCAGAGACCAATGGGACTTGACCACTACGGACGCCTGGGTCCTTCAAACCGTGCGCTTGGGCCTTACGTTGGAGTTCCGATCCATTCCCCCGAACAGATTTGTCCAGTGTCCCCTGTCTGGAAACCACGAAAAGAGAAGATTGATGGACGCGGAGATCCAACACCTCCTGGATATATCCGCTATCGAACCGGTTCCCTCAGAACACCAAGGGACCGGTTTCTATTCCATTTTCTTCCTGGTACCTGGACGACATTCTTATCCTGTCGTCCTCCCACTCCCTTGCCCTCCAGGACCTTGAGACTGTGACCCATTCCTTGCAGATCCATGGGTTTACGCTCAACCTCAAGAAAAGTCACCTTCGCCTGACATCTCACATCTCACATCTAGGCGCTGTGATAGACACGGCAAGGTGTATCTATCGGAGGAACGCCGCCTCAGTATCCAGTCCCTGGTTCATCAGATTCGGCAGCTCATATCGGACGCAGCAACTCCAGGGCATGGGTTCAGCCATTGATGGTCCAGCTCTCCCTTCGCTGGTGGGTTTCAGCAGCCATGCTCAAGGGATGTCACTTCCAGGATCTTCGACGAGTGGTTCTCACGTCAAGATGCGAGCCTACACGGGTGGGGTACCCATCTGGATTCCCACGTCGCACAGGGCTGTTGGTCACCGGCCGAGCTACTCAACAACATCAATTGGCTCGAGCTTTGAGCTATCCAGCTCGCTCTTCGTCATTTTCATCCCTTAATAGCCAGACAACACGTCCTCGTCCTCACGGACAACGTGACCACCAAGGCGCATGTGAATCGGGAGGGCGGAACACGGTCCAAACCACTGATGGCAGAATCCACCAAGCTGTTCTGTGAGCAGAGTTGACTCTCCTGTCGCTGTCAGTGGAGCACATAGCTGGAGCAGACAATCTTCAAGCAGACTGGCTCGGCAGGCAGAAGATAGACCAGAAGGAATGGTGACTCCATCCGTCCATATTCAAAGATCTCTCGGACAGGTTCGGTCGCCCAGTCCTCGACCTGTTCGCGCATCCGCACAACGCACGGCTGCCCCAATTCTTCACCCACTTTCCTTGTCCTGGGGCCGAAAACGTCGACGCACTCCGCTGCCCTTGGCCACCAGGCCTACTGTATGCCTTTCCTTCCCTTTCCCTTCTCCCGAGGGTAATTCGGAAGCTGCTGTGGGAGGAAGCCGAGATCTTACTAGTCGCACCACACTAGCCACACAGGCCCTGGTTTGCGGACTTTGTCAGCCTATCCGTCGCCCCACCGTGGAGGATACCAGGGAACAGGATCTCTCTCAGCCAGGGGGTCATACTGCATCCAGAGCCACAATGGCTGCAGTTGACTGTCTGGCACTTGAGAGGATCCTCCTGCACAAGGACAATATCTCCGGCCCGGTGATCTCTATCATGCAGGCGTCTAGGCGACAATCTACAACCAGGATCTATAACTCGACCTGGCGATCGTTCTGTTCCTGGTGCGCGACCCATCACATAGACCTGATACAGCTTCGGTTCCCGACGTCCTCGACTTCTTGGAAGCTGGCTTCGATAAAGGACTCGCTGCAAGCACGCTTCGCAGGCAGGTGGCAGCCCTGCACACTGTCCTGTCCTGTAACGATGCGCGCTTGCTGACATATGACCCACGGATTTGGACTTTCCTGAGAGGTGCCGCTAATCTAAGGCCCCCTACAGTCCACCGTTACCCAACGTGGGACCTCTCCCTGGTTCTTCAGGCTCTTACATCATCGCCTTTTGAGCCCTTGGGTTCCATTGGCCTTCGTCTTCTCACACTCAAGGTTGCCTTCTTGGTCGCAATAATATCGGCTCGCCGAATCTCTGAACTTGCAGCCTTGTCAGTCAGAGAGGATCTGTGCGTCTTTCACTCAGATCGGGTGATTCTGCGGCTGGATCCCTCCTTTCTGCCCAAGGTCAATTCACTCTTCCATCGTGAGCAAGAACTGGTTCTTCCGGACTTCTGTCTATACCCTAGCCATTCTTTGGAAGAACAATGGCACACCTTGGACGTTCGGAGGGCCCTCCGTAGATACATCAAATGGACTGCTCCCTTTCGCCCTCTTTGTTGCCTTCCTTCCTTGGGCAACAAGGTCTCCTCCACCATCATCGGCTGATGGCTGAAAGCTGAAAGCATGCATCTCTAAGGCCTATGCCCTTAAAGGGAAGCCTCTACCTGGCAGGATTCTAGCTCACTCTACAAGGAGCGCGTCTACAACCACGGCTTGGGCAACCCAAGCTTCTGTCACTGAGGTGCTGAGCAGCCACATGGACGACGCTATCCCCTTTTATCAAACATTATAAGGTTGACTCCTTTGCCTCGGCTGAGGTGTCCTTTGGCCGCCGTGTTTTACAATCTGTTCAACATTTGGCGGCTTCACCGGACCAGGCATTGGTCCCACCCTGAATGGACTTGCTTGGGTATATCCCACGCTTTGGATTCTCCAAGCAGCGTGCTGGAGAACGGACGTTGCTTACCTGAACGTCCCTTCTAAGCGCGCTGCGGGAGAATCCAACCCTCCCTGTTGCGTTCTTGTTCTTTTGTTAGGTCCGGTGGCCTTGACTGTTGCATCTACCTTTGGACCGTCCGTTCTTCCTTTGTGAATAAAACTGACCTCAGCCGAGCACAGAGGGAGTGTCGTCAAATTTAAAGAAACATACACTCAGTATTCGACTGATAGCCTGTGAATGATCCCACGCTTTGGATTCTCCCGCAGCGCGCTTAGAAGGGACGTTCAGGTAAGCAACGTCCGTTTTGCCCCAGTTGTTAAGTGAATCACTGCAGTGGTTAGTAACCTGGTTGTTAAGTGAATCTGGCTTCCCCATTGACTTTGCTTGTCAGGAGATCACAAAAGGAAATCACATGAACCCAGGACACTGCAACTGTCAAAAATATGAGTCAGTTCTCAAGTTTCTGAATTTTGATGGTGTGTGACCATGGGGATGCTGCAACAGTCGTGAGAAAAATGATCATAAGGCACTTTTTTCAGTGCCCTTGTAACTTCCAACCATCACTAACTGAAGTGTTGTGAATTGAGGGCCACCTGTGAAGTAAATACTAAGTGAGCAAGGGAGGACAGCCTAACCTTACAGATCCAACTGGAGAAGGAATAGTTAGTAGTTAGTTAGTAGATAGTTCTTCAGGTCAACACTGCAGCCTTCTCACTGTCGCTCATCACTGTAGATTTCATTCAGGAGCAGGAGTGAGCAACTTTTTCAAGGATAGGAGCTGCACTTAATATTGCATATGGTGATGGTAGAGAAGATTTTCTGCCTTCTTTAACTGTAAGCAGGTGTCTAATGCCCTGTATATGACCTTCAGATAGCAAGTCTAGAGTCATGTATGAGTGGACAACTATAAATATTGAATTTATACATGAATTATAAAAATCAGGGCCATGCTTCAAAATGTAAATGGAATCATGGTCAAGATAAACTGATTATTTTAAGTGTACTTTTTAATTGAATTAACATTAAATGACTGGTACAGTTGACACCTTGTACTTAATTAAATTATAATTAGTGACAAGTTTTGAGGGCCAAATCCAAAGCTTTTCTGGGAGCTACTGCTGGCTGTGTGAGAATTCATTTTCCCATTTCTGACTTACACTGAGCTTTTTCTCAAATGTTTGCTCTCTTTCAGATTCACATTTCTTTCTTTTAATCAGGAAGATTATGGCAGTACCTGTTCTAACTAACAAATTTTATTAAAAGGTGTAAATGTTTACAAGCTACAGCTCACTTCATCAGATACTTCAGATAAAGTAAACTATAGCTGGGCAAGATGTTATGTCTTTTAATAAATCAGAAAAGGTGCTCACAGGGGTTTTTTTTTTGTTTTTTGTTTTGGCTACTGTAGACTAAGACAGCTCTTCTACGTTTTCTCTGCTTTTGTGTCAGGTCTGCTAAATTATGAACCAATGTAAAGGATGCTGTTGTAATTCAGAAAAGTAGTGTTTAGAAACAGAATAAGTAAAAAAAAGCATAAGTACTGTATAAGGGTTTAAATAACAAAAAAGAAATAATTGTTCACAGGAGAAAAACACTTCCTTTTCCTTAATTCAGCCATTTATCAGGTGTTAAATAGCTTTCCTGCATGGGAGGCAATATATTCTTTATGCAGTATTAGTTGTCAAAAATATCTCATTTCAGCTGTTTTTTAAATGTTAAGACTTTGTGGTGGTACAAAATGCCAATATAAATTGGTTTTTAAATGCACTTACACTGAAGAGAAGCTAAAAGTACAGCGTAGCTGCGGTGATGCAGTGGTTAGAATTCAGTATGACTCCAGGACTGCCTGCAGTTTAGCAGTTTGAATCTCACCAGGCTCAAGATTGACTCAGCCTTCCATCCTTCCGAGGTGAGTAAAATCAGGGGGCAATATGCTGACTCTGTAAACCACTTAGGGCTGTAAAAGCACTGTGAAACGGTATATAAGTCTAAGTGCTATTGCTGTATACATAATTAAAAAGCAAAACAAATTTAACAGCCAGGGAGATGGTTTGAACTGAAGATAAGACAGTGGGATCATGGGAAGTCTAGAGTTGCCTCTGTTAACTGTGTATTCTTCACTCCTTGCCCATTGCTGTAGATTTCCTCTAGTAGCAAGAATGGCTGACTATAAATATATAGATATATAGCTTGGAGCTGCACTTAAAACTACTGGTAGTCTTAGTAGAATGGATTTTTGGGATTGTTCAAGGAGGGAACTTCATTTTTGCTTTTGCTTTTGCTTTTGTTTTTTGTTTTTAAATAACATATTTCAAGCCTAAACCAGGGATTTTCAAACTTTTAAGGCTGTGGATCCTTCTTAAAAACAAATTCAAGTGGCAAACTCAGGCAGTAGAATATTGAATGATATATTTCAATGAATTTTTAATTTTGCCCTTAGTCTTTCGCAAAACCTCACCTGGCCAAGATTACAGTTGTGTTTTTCTGAATCAAAAATGTTGCTATTTTTTTCTGCCAAACATGAAATAAATGGAAGCATATATTTGTTAATGAATATTGGGCTTGGACTAACCATAATGTTGTAAAAATATTTTAAAAATACTTTGCTAAAAGCCATAAAAGAGAATAACTCATTTTTCTTAAAACCATATCCTTCTCATACGTAAGTGATTTGTAGCTAAGAAATGTTGGCTCTTGGTAAGTAAATTGGGATGCAGCAGGCATAGAATGGAATATCCTGAACAAGAATATTGTAAACAGTAATGTTTTGTTACCAATCCCATCTGTTGTTTTCTAGATTTCAGAGCCATTAATGCAATGAGTTATTGAAGTTTCTCTTGCATTTCCCTGACGATCCAATCATTTCTTTCCTCTGAATGTTCCTCTTTATAATTTTCTTACAGGTTCATAGCCAAAAATGTCATGCGTTTACAACGCCTGGGTATCACCCATGTCCTTAATGCTGCGGAAGGCAAGTCTTTCATGCATGTGAACACAAATGCTGACTTTTATGAAGGAACTAGTATCATCTACCATGGCATCAAGGCCAATGACACCCAGGAGTTCAACCTCAGCCATTACTTTGAAGAAGCTGCTGATTTCATTGATAAGGCATTAGCACAGAAAGATGGTAAGACATCTATGTCCAAGTGGCTTTCTGTGTTGCATGGCCAAATTGTTATGTTAGATACACTTTCTTAAGTCTTGGTCTGGTTCACACATGGTTTAAATTATTGCATGAATTATCCAGTTATCATTTTGTAATAAACAGACTTTGCATGATCAGTATACCCACTCATTGTTTCTTAGTATTTAGAGCAGGGGTGTCAAACTCAAGGCTTGGAGGCCGGATCTGGCCTGTGGGGTGCTTATATCTGGCCCACGGGACTGCCCCAGAAATAGTGAAGGAATGGCCCGTGGTGTCTCTGCCAGCAAAAATGGAGGTTGCGAGGACCACACATGGTCCTCCCAAGCTCTGTTTTCACTGGCAGAGGGTTGGAGGAAGCTGTCCCAGCTGAAAATGGAGCTCAGGAGCCTGTTTTGGCTGGCAGAGTGCTTGGGCCACTACAGGCGCCCACTCAACACAAGTGATGTCAGGCTGGCCATGCCCCCTCCCCCCTGAGGTCAAACACAACCCTGATACAGCCCTCAATGAAATTGAGTTTGACATCCCTGATTTAGAATATTGCCAGAATTAGTATCTCCAACTCATTAAGAGACTGCATGGCAGCAAGATCGGAAGTAGGGGATATGGAGAGAAGAAAATGGCTGCATTGATAATAATTAAATGTTTCCTGCCTTTGCTCTGCTTCTCAACTGGCAGGAAAAGTCACCTTTACTTCAGGAGCTATCATTTAATAATTGACTTGAAGCCTTTATATACGTGTATGTATACAGATAGTCCTCAACTTATGATCACAATTGAGCCCAAAATTTCCATTACTAAGGAGTTGTTGAGTGAGTTTTGCCCCATTTTGCGACCTTTCTGTCCACAATTGTTAAGTAAAACTGGCTTCCCATTGAGTTTGCTTCTCTAAGGGGTTTGCTTCACATAAATCTGGGACACTGGAACCACGATAAATATATGCCAATTGCCAGGCATCTGAATTTTGATCATGTGGCCAAGGAGATGTTGCAATGATTGTAATTGAAATATGGTCATAAGTCACTTTTTTCAGTGCCATAACTTTGAACAGTCATTAAACCAATGGTTATAAGTCAAGGACTATCAGTATGCTATCAGTATCTCCTTCCTATACCATATAATTCTTAGAACTATCCTATATTTTTCAGTTTGACTCCAGATTCCTTAGTCGATTCTCTTGCCATCCATTACAAAGGCATTTTTTATTGTAAATGTTTGCTGGAGGTGGCCTGGAGGGATGGAAATATGGAAGATAGACAGATCTCTTAATGTAGAAGTCAACAACCTTTTTGAATCAGGGACACATTTGGAATTTTAGCAACATTGAAGAACAAAATGGCTCCTATTGGAGACATGCCTGTTCATTAAATGGCCACCCTAAGTGGAATGGGCAACAATAAAACAGCCTTTGCCAAATGTCAGAGTAAGGCCTTGGGGGTGCACTAAAAGAAATGTTTGGGGTATTATGGCCCCTGTGGGCACAACATTACCAACCACTGCTTAATGTTTTCTTGCCCTGGATTAACTGATCTTTTGCAATCTTTTGGGAGCTGCGGAAAATTCTGTAAATGTCAAGTTTTCCACTTCTCCTTAGCTTCTGATGTCTTTTTTTTTCCTTCTGAAGTAACTGCTGTGGATTATTCCATAGTAGAATTTTGGACCTGGAAAACAAGGATGAGAAAGATGAATGGTAGTCTTGGGCGTGGTTTGCACCTATTGGGCTTGAGCTGGATGTATTCCTACTTGTAGAATTGAACCAAAGTAGCACTGAGATTGGTGGGATCCCATGGCAGAATAACATTTCCATTCTCCATCATGAGATGGCTCATGAAGGCATGGGCATGTAAAAATGTGTATTAATTAAGTGGCCCAAATTTTACTAATTTCGCTCCTAAACTCTTGCTTGAAGATTTCAAAAGAGACCATGAAAACCCACAAGACTGGCAATATTGAATGATACATTGGGCCGTTTATTTAAATCTTAAAAAAATACTGTTGGTCCTGAAAAAGCTATTGGTGGATGTTGTAGTTATGTGGGCTTCTCTGAAAATTGCATCACACAGATAACAGTTGAATAATAGTGCAATGCCATCTCACCTGACTCTTACTGTCTGATTAGCCAAGGAATTGAATCTGCTGTTTGGTGGATGAGTAAGATCCAGCTCCCTGAGGCAGTTATTGTGCCTACATTGGGTTGATTTTCTTTTGGTAAATCTACTTGCCTATATGGTAGTAGTGTATGGGACCAAAGCATGCATGACTATGTACATATGCACATACACACAATCCGCTCACCACTCTCAGTGCGTTGCATATATGCTTACTCATACACACACACTGATAAATTTCTACTTGGCCATTAAAGTGATCTATCTACATGAAAGGGTTTTTGTTTTCGGATTTTGTTTTGAACCTTAGAGCCAGAAGAGACAAAAAGAGAAGGCTTAAAGAAATGAAAGGAATTGGCTGACTGTGCCAGGTTTATGCCTTTAATATTTGCTGTGGAGTAGCTGAAAGGAGCAAAATGGCATTTTTCCATTTTCTATTTTGGCAGAGTTAGGAGAGAACAGAGTTTTTTTTTTTTACAAGAAGCGAAAGTACCAAAGGGAACTGACTCAGAAAATTGCAAGGGCCTGTCCCTGATCAGTTTAGATGGAAAGAAGGGAATTTGGTATCTAGAAATGCATCCTTGCATGAAATGGAAGTCCTTTCCATGCACCTTCGGGAATTTGTAGTGCTTTAATCTGAGAATTAAAGCTAAAACAAGAGATGGCAGCTAAATGGGATTTCTGAAATGTTGGGTGGTCAAATAATGTCCAGTAATCTGGAAAGACAAACAAAATTGCTATGTGTTCAAAACAGACTCGGGGGGGTTTCATTATAGGAAATGGTGAAGGTGAGGAGGAGGAAGGGAATTCTTTTCTGTCCCAGAATGTGTTTATTTCTGGTTCATGTGTTGTACACTTATTACTTCTTTCTCTTACCTCTGAGAATGTTTCAAGTTTATTTTCTTTCCGATACCTACCCTCCCATCATTCCTTCCTTCTCCTTTTTGATATTTCATTTTGTTAAAAAGAAAATCCAGGTGGACTGTCTGGACAAGTAAAAACTGCCCTTTCTTACAGTATTGGAACACATTTCATGTTTGGCCCACAATTCTCATCATCCTCGACTACCAGGCTATGATGGATGAATATGTTGGCAACTAGGATTCAGCACAGGTGGAAGATAGTACACTGGTCAAGACTTTTACATTTTTCTCATAAGGAAAAACAAGTTTAGGTTAGTGTGATAGTGGTGGTGTTTTCTGTTTCAGTGAGATCTGGGTTTTGCTTTCTGGTTCTCCCCCAGTAAAGCCTAAAACAAACAAACAAATGAACAATAAATAAATGTTAAGAACTATACTAAGAATGTGTATATCCATATTGGCTATTACAACAATATATATACATATACATATACATATACATATACATATACATATACATATACATATACATATATATAGGTCAGGGAAGGTTGTTGAAAACAGGGGAAAGCCTATTTGTGTTCCTGTAGAAATACTACTTTAAAATGGAGTGATAGCAGGCAAGAGAGAATAGTACATTCCTCTTTGATACTGCTTCTCCTCTTAAAATCCCTAAAAGCATTTGCTTCCCCCCTCCCACTCCAGGCTTCCCACTAACACCCACATCCATACATCTTTACCCTAAAGTTTCTATTGTATGCATAGCCCTATGAGCTCTGGTGGCTCAACAGATTGGTAGTCTGTTATTAACATCTGCTGCTTGCAATTACTGCAAGTTCGAGTCCCA
>JANHZT010000558.1:99438-110822 GCA_032468215.1 Stegonotus admiraltiensis
GGCTCCTTTGAGCATTTACACTCTTACTAAGGCTCTTTTGTTTTCTTTAAGATTTGTTGGACTTTTTACTGTTCATAGACTTTGAAAGTAGCTTACTGTACATACGGAAGAGATAAGGTGTACGCTACAAGTATAAATAGAACACAAAAAAGTATCTCATTCCACAATAGACTCTGGGCAAAGACACAGCTTATTTATCTTTATCAAATGTATTTCTTCAACAAATCCAATTGATATGGCTGCCAACTCATGCACAACACCTTAAGATCTAAAAAAGGTGACTAAATCAGAGGAATTATTGGATAAATGTTTAGACATAAATAACTTGGCTTCAGGAAAGTTGGTGACTACATATGAAATGGGAGTGAGACTCACCAAAAATTATTTCTCTTTTTCCTTGGTTATCACCATGAGAAATTTAATTTAAAATAAGATCAAAGTGTGGGGTAACCACTGTGTGGAATCAGGAGAATTGCTGGAAATTAGATCTGAAAAGTACCATAGAAATGGAATATTGGCTATATTTCTGTAACATTTACTGATGTTTCAATTAAAGTTTCAGTCTAAAGATATTATCTAAATCTTGGGCAGTAAGAATGGTCCTAGCATGGTTGACTGCAAACCCTAATAGTCCTAAGGGTTTATATAACATTAAGCAGAAAGTTATGATAAAAATGCCTAAACAAACGCTAAACAAATGCGGCTTGCTCGATATTTGTAGTCATGAGTGTTCAAATTTGTAAAGACTTCTACTGGTAAGAAAATTACAAAGCATGAAAAGAAAATTGTGAATGAATCTATTTTTTGTATGAATCTACATATCTAAAAATAATCTAAGCCAGTCAGAAGAGCAAGCTAAACTTTACTGCAAATATTCTGAAGTTCCATTTTGAAATATGAAATGCATGTCAGCATGAAGCGATGATACTTTAATAATCCCATGGCTTTGCTTTTCATACCCTCATACAATCTGGTCATTATTGTGTCCTAATATAAGAATTTAGCAGAAAATAACAGAAATTGCAATTTCAACCCTCAGATATATTTTTGCTTAACCTTCCTTGGACAAGACAGTTTCTAGTGACATTGGGGTAAAATGCCCATCATCCTGTGCCCTTTGGGAATAAAAGGATTTTCTGTAGTCAAAATATTTAGAGGGCACCAGGTTGGGGATGACAGCTTCTCTCTCTTTAAATTACACTGAGCCACATATGCTTGGAAAAACCTTTCATGATTCAGAATAAAGGTGCTCCTAGAAAAGCAAGCCAGAAATCAGAAAGATGCTCCTTCCAAGTCACATACATTCTGGGTTGGAAAAAAAAACACACCTTCCTGGGGTAAATAAGACATATATTATCCTAAAAACTGCTAGTTTATGGTGCAAACAAGTCAGAGGCACCAGACTCCTGTATTCATGAGGTTAAGGCAGTGTTTCTCAACCATGACAACTTTAAGATATGTAGATTTCAGTTCCCAGAATTCACCAACCAACCATGCTGCATGTCGAAGTCCACACATCTTAAAGTTGGCAATGTTGAGAAACACTAAGTTAGGGAGTTCAAACAGATTTCTGCAAGACAGCAACAGGACCCAGCCCCTTTCCCAGTTGTTGATACATAACCTCCCCTGCCCACATCCTCTGTGATTCCAGCCGCAGGCACGAGAAGGCCCTATAAATGCCTTTCTGTGGTTTAACAAGTAGGAAAGATGCTGAACTGTGGTTGAGAAATTGTTCTCTAGTATGCACTCAGGAGGTGTTGCTGAAGACAGAGGAGGCTGTCTTGGGTAATAATCACTGAGCAATACCCATACCTAGAAGCATGCTGAGTTCACTGATTTTGCTTTGGCAGGCACTCCAAGCTTCTTACCAATGTTCAAGGAAAATGTCCAGGTTTTGGCTTATGGATATAGAATCAGAGATCTCAGGAAGTCTTGGTCAGAGGGCACCAGTGGTGAAATCACGTGTCCTGGATGCGAGGCATTGCATGGTAGTTGCCTTAACTTCCATGGCAAAAGAAAAGCTGCTTTTAGGAATCACACTAAAATGGGATTTGTTTCAGTTGTGATTTGCTGAATACATCACAGCAAGAGTTCACATACAACATGCTACACCCCAAATCCTAGTTTAAAAAATACAACAGATCAAGCCGCACTCTGATTTAGTAATGAGGTTCATTCAATACACTAAAGCAAATTATAGTTTTATGTGCATATAGTTCTATCAAGTCATGAATTCTTTGTTTATGGTGCAGTATATACTGTAAACTCAGTTACTGCAGTTTATAAACCATAGCTACTTATATGTGTTATATGAACTAAGTTAACCATAATCTACCTAATAAACCAGTTAAAGAAATTAACACATGAATGCAATTGAAAAGATGTAGGAACCAGAATTATGTTGTTGTTTTTTCCAGATGGGGCATCTATTGAGAAATCACTGTTTCCCAATAATTTTCATGTCTTCTCTCCCCCCCACCCCACACTAAAGTTGCTAAAATTTAGAAATACTGGAAATAATCTCAATGTTACCAATTCAGGCCCTGGTCCATTGTTCCACAAATGTCTCAATCTTAGCAACTTTAAGATGTGTGGACTTCAACTCCCAAATTTCCCTAGCCAGCCATACTAGCTAGGGAATTCTGGGAGTTGAAGTCCACACCTCTGAAAGTTGCCAAAGTTGAGAAATCCTGACTATTTCTATTAAGGTCAGAACAGCCTCAGGGCTAGAGACATTTGGAGCTGGAATGTTTCAGACTAAAAACATTTTACATGCCTCTAATTGGTTTATTCTTAATTTTAGGTCTAGCATCATATACACGAAGGCGTCTATTCGCTTCACTGATTAAGCTGCCTTTTGCATTTTACACAAATAAGGAACTTGTGGAAAGTAACTAATAGGGGACAGCAATGGAATTAAAGACTAACAAATGTTTTCTCTCTCTGAATAATGCCATAAACAACCTAATTTGACTTTAGTTCAGATTAAAACCCCACAGTGAATGTCTGTGGTTGGTGCTGGTGCCACCTTCTATACAACAGGTAAGGAAGCTCCATCTATTCTGGAGACAGATTGCCATAAACTGGCAGTGGAACAAGGTCCTGGGAATCTGCTTTCAGCATCAGGGAACACACCATATTTCTCTGCATGAACAGAGGCAATGATCCTTTCTCCATGCAGAGAGAATAGGGCCACCAGGCTCTGAGCAGTGAACTTTCATGGGGGTGGTGGGGAATCTGAGTTGAGAAATGAATTCTGCCTATGCCTTAGCCCAGTGTTTCTCAACCTTGGCAACCTTAAAATGTGTGGACTTCAACCACACAGGGTCCTTGGCGGCAGTGGTGAAATCCAATTTTTTTTACTACCAGTTCTGTGGGCGTGGCTTGGTGGGCGTGGCTTGGGGAAGAATACTGCAAAATCTCCATTCCCACCCCACTCTAGGGGAAGGATACTGCAAAATCCCTATTCCCTCTCCACTCCTGGGGGAAGGATACTGCAAAATCTCCATTCCCACCCCACTCTGGGGCCAGCCAGAGGTGGTATTTGCCAGTTCTCCGAACTATTCAAAATGTCCAGTACTGGTTCTCCAAAACCTGTCAGAACCTGCTGGATTTCACCCCTGCTTGGCTGTCTTCTAATTCAACCCCCTGTTCAAGCAGGAGATCCTATACCATTTCAGTCAGGTGCCTGTCCAGCCTCTTCTTTAGCCTCATCTTCAACGAGGGAGCACACACTTCTGGAGGCAAGCTATTCCATGGATCAATTGTTCTGTCAGGAAATTTCTCCTTAGTTCTAAGTTGGTTCTCTCCTTAATTAGTTTCCATCCATTGCTTCTTGTCCTGCTTTCAGGTGCTTTGGAGAATAGGTTGACCCCCCCTTCCTTGTGGTAGCCCCTCAAATATTGGAATATACACACAATATATTGAATATATGGGAACCATTCTTGTTTAAAGGGGATTAAACCTCTAGTGTGGATCAGGGGTGGGTTCTACTTACCTTTACTACCGGTTCGCAATGGGGTTGCGTGCCCTTCTGTGCATGCATGTTGGGGGTCAGTGGGTGGAGCCTCCCACAGGTTTTGCTACCGGTTCTATAAAACCAGTCCAAACCAGGGGCAACCCACCACTGGCTTGGATATCTGCTATTCACTGTGTCATTGTTGCCTATTCTCTAAATTTAAATTCCAATTTGGCCATTTTGGTCTGGTGGTTAAAGCACCAAGCTATAAAGCAAAAGATTGGAATTTTAGATCCTTAGCTATGAAATGTGGCCGGCTGACCTTGGGCCAGTCACTCATAGCTCAACCCACCTCACAAGATTATTGTTGTGGGAAAAATAGGAGGAGGAAAGTGTGTTTGGATACATTTGCCACCTTGATTTATTTGTAATAATGATAAAGGCAGAATAAAAATAAACAAATATATAAATAACAACCCCAATTACTGTAGATATCACTCATATCTTTTTTCCAATATTGAGTAGTTTATATACTCACAGTTATGAGCAGGTAAGCACTCCCTTTTTCAAAACATCACAATATGGGAAGCACTAGAAGCCTTTGTCCATTAAGCAGGGATGTAAATAGGTATGGTTTTGACTACCTATTCATAAAATACATTCTATATGCTCAGAGGTTCCTTTCTCTTTATGATTATATTTCAGAGTTAAATTACAGCACTGAAAATAACTTGTGGCCGTTTTGCTTCCTTCACCAGGAATCCCAGTACATAAAACCTGTGGGTGATTATTTAGGGATGCAGTACGTACTGATCCTTACTTTCTTCGTCACTTAGTAGTATGTTTCAGGGCTGAAAAAGCTCACAGCACAATTCTGAGCTGCTACGCTTCTGCTTAAATTAAGCCCTTGTCGACCACACAGGCACACAGCCTCAACTCCTGTGGTCTGGGAGGCCTCTGTACCACAAAGGAAAGACATTCGTTCTAAATTATCGGCTAGCTAACACGCAAGTTTTCTGAAGCTATAACACGATGCTTCATTTTCAAATGAGAATGAGCTCCACCTTGGCTTTTAAGCTAGAGCGTGAATATATATATATAATGAATATATATATATAATAATGGTTGGCTGGTGCCCCTTTTGGCCTGTGCAGTGTGCAACTTTCTTGACCTTCACACAGAAAGGAAGGCGGATTGTCTTTTAGGACTACTAACTCCAAAGTCAAGGTAGAAACATATGGAAGCAGCAGATTGCTCAAGCTTTCTGCATATTTCTCAGTCTCTTCATCCCCAATATACTATTGGTCCCCACTTTGCTTGTCTTTAGAAAAAATGGAGAAGATGATACAATTCTTAGTTATAAGAATTGGGTATGTCTAGTCTAGTCTAAACAAAAGAAGGACTACGGGGACATGATAGCACTGTTCCAATATTTATAAAGACGAGGGTCTCAAACCATTTTCCAAAGCACCAAAAGGCAGGACAAGAAACAATGGTTGGAAACTAACCAAGGATTGAAGCAACCTAGAACTAAGGAGAAATTTTCTAATGGTGAGGGCCATTAACCAATGGAATAATTTGTCTTCAGAAGTTGTGGATGCTTCATCAAAAACAGATTGGATAAACATTTGATATAGGGCCTCCTGCTTGAGGAACAGGTTGGACTAGAAGATCTTCGGGTCCACTTCCCTGTTTCTTCTTTTACCTCCAGTAAGAAATGCAGACCTTGGGGAAAATTGTGTCTCAGATCCTGTATTAATAAAACCCTTGGTTCACATTTTAGCAGGACCCATAGTTTTAGAGCATGGTTTTCCAACTTTCAGGCTTGCCTGGGCTGCATTGCATGAAGAGGAATCATCTTGGGACACATATAAAATATATAATATAGTAATAGTATATAAATAATAAACTTCCTTTTAAATTTTTTTATTTACTTGAGCATTACTAGGTGTCCAAGGCCAAATGCAGCAACCCTTTTTCTCTCTCTCCCCCTCTCTCTCCTCTGTGTGTGTGTGTGTGTGTGTGTGTGTGTGTATACTGTATGTTTGTGTGTGTTAATTGCAACTGTAGCAGACAACCTATCAGCAAAAAGTATTCATGCCCTCCAGGGCTATTTAAAAAAATATTCCTGTTCAGAGTTTTACTCAAAGTAAGAAAATGGCTTTGAATGTCCTGTCGCTAATGAGTTCAGTTTCACTTTTATTTTACAATGTTTTTTTCCCATGATGTAGTAAGCAGAGCTCTCAAATTTATCTGGAAGCAAGCATATTGGCTGAATAACTGTGGGAGTTGTCGAAGTTGAGAAACATCCATTTAAAACTATTAAAAAACTAACAACAAAGCATAACAGCCTGAACAAAATCAGTAATAACAATTTTTTAAAACACCCTGACAAGGTCTCTATTGATACCTTGGCAGCCCTATGGAGTAGTCCAGACTAAGAAGCCAAAGCTGTATAGTTCAGGATTATTTTTACTAGAACAGCTAGAGGTAGTAACAGAATCTTGTATCTCTGAATATGCTTCCCCACTCCCTCCCTCTATCTTTGTGTGGACTAGGGAGGGACTTCAGATGTTTTGTCAAATTATTTTCTTGGCGTGGGCTCAGTTTTCTCTTTATCTGGCTGCTGCCTTGGTAATGGTTCCTTCTGCTGTCCTTCAAGGCTCTCCACACATTCTAATGCCAGGCTTGGGAATGGGACCAGAACTTCAGACTTCTCTGGAACCCTTGGAGAAAGGCTTCTATACGTAGTTAAGTGTGAGGGGAATCTATTCCAGGAGGCAAGAACAGCCATATACTTCCTCAGTCTTACAAGATGACAGTGTTTAATTGAAGGGACCAAGAACGCACCCATTTTGCCTGAATGCATCAGGCAGGTAGAAACAATTGTAGACAAGAAAAATCTTTTTGCTCAGGCCAGCATCTTGAATTATAGCCGAAGCCAAGTGGGATCCAATGCAGGAATGACACATGGCCTTGACAAGGGGTGCTTATTACTATTTACACCACTGGATTTGAACCAGTGCAACTTCTGGATGGTCTTCAAGAACAGCCACATGTAGATTGCATTGCAGCAGATGACTAGGGCATGACTAACTGTCTGGAGGTTCTCCCACTCAATGAATTGGCACCACTGGTACCCAAGATGAACCTGTGCACAGGCATACAGCCAAGGGGTTATTCTTGGGTTTTATCAAGACTTTAAACTCTGAGAGCTTTCAAGGAAGTTAAATGCTAGATTGGTGGTAGATCAGCATCTGGGGCAGGGCAACAAGAGAGGAACTAACTGGAGAGATTATGCTAAACTCTGAAGAAGGGAGGAAACCATAACATGTGACTTGTGGAAAGAGGCATAGGCTATTATTGAAAAAGATTTCCATCTGTTAAAAATATGAATATAACATGCTTTGCGCTGTAGGGATGGCACAAAATTCCACCATCTGCCTCTTGCATGTTAAAGGGCCAGGAATAAGATCATGAAGAAAGTAGGGCGACTTGGTATTCTGTATTCATTACTGCTATATCTAGCTAGGTTTTGTCTCACAAAAGGCTTACACATCATTTTATGAAATATATACCACGGGATTCATTCTACTGCGGGCAGAGGTGAGAAGGAAAGTATTGAGCCCTGATAATAAATCATTTTGTTTCACCTTGGTGCCCTAGAAATACACTGGAACTAAAATCAGCAGATTTCCAAATGGGCATGGATATATTTAGAGCCAAAATATATGGACTAATGGATTTGATTTTTATGGGTTTTTTTACTAAGTGCAGGATACAAATGAATAGGAAAGAAGGGATTCGCAGCCAGGGATTTTCCTTTTTTTTCCTCTGCAAGTTTCTCTTCCCTATAAATAGAATAAAACTATCAATAACTGGTAATCTAGCAAAGGGATATGGCCTGTCCTTGACTTATGACTATTCACTTAACAACCATTTGAAGTTACAACAATATCAGAGAGAGAGAGAAAAGATTTATGAGAAGTTCTTTCACTCAGACTATCACTGCTTCTTGCAGTCAAATGATGCAGTCACTATTTGCAACCTGCCTAGCCAACTTGTGACAAGCAAAGTCAATAGAGGAAGTCAGATTTGCTTAACACCTGAATGATTCACGTGATGATTGTGGTGATTCACTTAATAAGCACAGTAAAAAGGATGTTAATTGGGCTCAGCTCACTTAACATCAATTACACATATTGTATGACAGTTGTTAGTCAAGGACTACCTATAAAATTTTTGAGGCTGCATTGGGCTTATCTGGGAGGGGTTCCTCACCCTTGGAGTGTTGTGTTGTGGCCTTAATAAAGGTAAAAGTAAAGGTTCCCCCTCGCACATACGTGATAGCGGTTCCTGACTCTAGGGGGCGGTGCTCATGTCCGTTT
This sequence comes from Stegonotus admiraltiensis, assembly GCA_032468215.1. NCBI lineage: Eukaryota > Metazoa > Chordata > Lepidosauria > Squamata > Colubridae > Stegonotus > Stegonotus admiraltiensis. The sequence continues at coordinate 107,785 of JANHZT010000558.1, forward strand.
CAAAGCCGAAGAGCCAGCGCTGTCCGAAGACGTCTCCGTGGTCATGTGGCTGGCATGACTAAATGCCAAAGGCGCATGGAACACTGTTACCTTCTCACCAAAGGTGGTCCCTATTTTTCTACTTGCATTTTTTACGTGGTTTTGAACTGGTTGGCAGAAGCTGGGACAAGTAATGGGAGCTCATCCCGTTACCCGGCACTAGGGATTCAAACCGCTGAACTGCCGACATTTTGATTGACAAGCTCAGCATCTTAGCCACTAACGCTACAAAATGCTTATGTATTTGGCATCTAGTGTTTTTCCTCAACCCTTGTTCAACTTTATGCCTTGTGAACTGCTATAGTTACCTTAGGAGGAATTAAAAGGAACAGGACAAAATATAGCTGTCTGTGCATCATCAGTCTTCATTTGTTATTTCCTGAAAGACAAGAGACATGTTGATGCTTAACGTAAATTGCTAGCAGATTTGGAAACCAATCCTTATTCCAGAAGAAGCTGTATTAGAGAGATGAAGCCAAATCAGAAGCCATTCTTTTGTAAGAGAAAATGGAAGAGGGGGCAGTGATGGGTGGCCCATGGGGGCAATGTGGATTCTACGAAAAACCACAGTTGGAACTAACTTTTGGGAAGAAGGTTGGGATGGGGGAAATACAGACCTCACATGCAGCCTCATGAGGAACCGGTCATGGAAAGTGGGTTCCCAGGCCAAGCGTAACGTGGAGCCTAGGAGGCAGCTTGGCCAAGGTGGCCAAGTTTCAAGTAAGCCAAATTCACTGGAAACAGAACATGCTGTTGGAATATTTTTGATCTCTCACATTCGTAGTCAAAGTTGTGATGGTCTGGTGATAGAAATCTTCAAGGTCGTAAGGACAGTTCTGGGTGGGAAATGGCCCTCAGCAAATTTTGGTTCCAGCTTTTTTGACCCATCCCACAAGAAACAAAGAGAGGATATTTGTGCAAGAGGAAACATTGCTTTTCCAATCTGCATAAAGTTGGCTACTTCGCTAGGATAATGATGAAGAGAGAGTTTTCTCCACCAGGAATAATCAATTTTTGTAGGCCACAAAGTATGTTCCATAGGAAAGTATGTAGCCCACCATTTCAGATTCAGGGAGAAATGAGGGAAACCAGATGGGTTCAGTCTTGTCCATAGTTTTCTTTTCAACAATAGCCTAGGATGAGAGACTCCCCAGTGGCGTGGAATTACAAGTCTCCAAAGTCAAGAATTCTGAAACTTATAGTCTACAGATTCAGAGGATACAAAGATGTAGGAAAGCTATAAAGGGTAAAGTAGTTTATTGTTTTTGGGTGCTTTTGGATTCAGAATTGTCACTAGTGGCTTGTTTTTTTTTTAATCAAATAGTAGATGAATGAACAAAAAAGATCTGAACAATGACTCATAAGGAATGTCTTTAGCATACAGAGAGCCCATTTATATTGAAATAAGTGTCTATATTTAATCTGGACAGGTCAAAGATAAGGCATACTATTTTCAGTTTTGGACACATAGCTCCATCTTCAAATGGAAATTTTGTTTTTCATTTTTACTTCAACACTTGCAGGAAGAGCCAACTCTTCAAGGTCTTGTGGTCTTGGTCCTTCTTTCATTGGCCAATTAAGCTGGATGATGCCAAATGCTGGGTCCAAATCCTGGTTTTAATATTTAAATAACTTGAGGTTGGGATACCTGAAAGGCTGTTGCCTCCTATGTTTATCTCTCCCATAAAATAATCATCCAGGACAGTTTAGTTTCTGACTAGAAGTAGTCCTCGACTTACAACCATAACTGAGGCCAAAATTTCTGTTACTGTGAGACATTTATTAAGTGAGTTTTTAATGACCCCATTTTATGACCTCAGTTGTTAAGCGAATCACTGCAGTTGATAAGTTAGTATCACAGTTGTTAAGTGAACCTGTTTTCCCCATTGACTTTGCTTGTCAGAAGGTTGCAAAAGAGGATCAAATGATCTTGGGACACAGCAGTGGCCATAAATATGAACCAGTTGCCAAGCCTCTGAATTTTTATCACATGATCATGGGGGTAGCTGCAAAGGTCATAACCATAAAAAACAGTCATGTCACTTTTTTTTCAGTGCCAGTGTAACTTTGAACGGTCACTAAATGAACTGTTGCAAGTTGAGAACTGCCTATACAGTGCTCGGTCTTTGTAGCAGAGGTCAGTGGTATTAACAGTTATGGATTCTGCTGGCTACTGAGACAGCCAGCAGAATCAAGAATAGAAGAAAATAAGGTTTAACTGTTGGGTCCTTGGTACTCTCTGAGCTCGGTTGTTTTCTTACTGATGTTTCATTACCAAACTAGGTAACATGATCAATGTCTGAATGGAGTCGAGTTGGATCTCTTTTTATACTAGTGCAGGGGTGTCAAACTCAAGGCCCAAGAGCTTAGATCTGGCCCGTGGGGCTGCCCTGGAAACAGCGAAGGCCCACAATGCCTCTGCCAGCAAAAATGGAGCTTGGGAGGGCTGTGCATGGGTCTCCCAACCTCCATTTTCCCTGGCAGAGTGCTTGGGCCACCACAGGCACTCCCAACATGAGTGACATTGAGTTGGCCATACCCACCCTGGCACACCCAGCCGGCCCCGAGAGGTCAAACACAACCCTGATGCAGCCCTCAATGAAATCTAGTTTGACACCCCTGATCTAGTGTCAGTCTTGGAGTTAATCTAAATCGCACTATAAATCGCACTATAATCTCTGCTCCAAGTAGAGTGTTGATTGCTGGTGAAGAGAAATTTTAGTCCTTTTGTTTCCTTTTTGGATTTCCTGTCTTTATCTCTATGTGCTTGTTGATGGCTGATTTGTCCTGACTTCCAGGAATTCTTTAGTGGGTTTTTTTGGACTTAGCTTGTTCTAGGATGCTCACACCTTCTCAGTTGAAACTGTTAAATCTGTCTATATATTGTGAAATTCAGGAGTTTGCACTATGTCTTCTGACTGCTAGTTGGTGTTCAGAGGAGGAGGAGGAGGAGGAGGAGGAGGAGGAGGAGGAGGAGGAGGAGGAGGAGTAGAAAGAAT
>JANHZT010000558.1:136253-146319 GCA_032468215.1 Stegonotus admiraltiensis
AGCCAAGCTTGGCTGTCTTAGGAATTCTGGGAGTTGAAGTCCGCAGGGTGTGAAAGAGCCAAGTTTGCCTACCACTGTCTTAGGCAAAGAAGCAACGTCGAGTTGGCCATGATCACCCAGTCACATGACCACCCAGCCATGCCCACCCAGCCAGTCATTAGAGTAGGGAACCAGTTGTTAAAAATGTGAAGTCCACCACTGGGTGCAGGGATTAATTACAAAATGTGGGCTTTGCTTTGTGACATCCGATCCAGCGAGCAAGGGGTGTGAACTTTACAGAAAATACACTTTTGTTTGGTTATGAAGAAATATCCCAAAGTCAGATGTACACTAAACGTAGACTGACTTTTAGCTCCACATCTTCCCAGCAAACAGCAAATTTTGAAGCTCCAGGCAAAGAGGATTCATTTTAGGATGAGTAACCATAGTTTGCATGTTGGAGGTTTCTAAAGGAATGCTGAGAAACTCTGTATTTTAAAGAACATTTGAGGGAGGGGTGCAGAATAGCTGTTCTCTGCCTGAGGCTGTAGAGACCTGGCACCAATCAAAATACTTTGTGAAGCAACTGATCAACACTGACAGGGGGAAGCCACTAGTAGATGAAAATAAAAGCAAACTCCACTCCCTTCTAGTACTGATGATATTACCTAGTTTGGTAATGAAACATCTGGAAGAAAACCATCAAGCTCAGAGAGGAAGGAACCAAGGAACTCACAGATCAACCTGAGCTACAAATATTCTCTTCTATTGGTAAACACTTTTTGGTTAGAGGGACTCAGAGCCTGCCTTATATGAGAGGGCTCCCAGTGGATTTCATTCTAAATTTTGATATGATTTCTGTAAATAAGGAACATAGAATTATAATGGTTGAATAGATGATCCTTCATACATAAAAAATACAAAGCTAAGGGATAAACAAATAAAAATAGATTTGAAAAAATGAAAGGAAAGAAAAAGAGTGAAAGTGTAAGAAAGATGAAAAGAAGGAAAACCGAAAAAGAATGACTTCCAACTTTCTTTGGCACAGATATAAGTAAATATATATATCAAACTCTTACTCTAAGATTAACATTTATCTACATTATTTCCATAATCCCACATCTAATCATCAAAGCCCAGATCAACTTTTATTTTCAGTTTTTCACAAAAAGTCCAGGAATGGTTCATATTGCTTTAATCGCTATTTGTTAAGTAAACCACAACTGATTTATTTAATTGTACCAAACTCTAAATAACACAGGAATGGAAAATCCTAAACTCTAGTGTAGACCCATACTTCTCAACTTTGGCAACTTTAAGGTGCATGGACTTCAATTCCCAGAATTCCCAAGGAAGCATGAAGTTCACCCATCTTTTAATTTGCCAAGACTGAAAAATGCTGACCTACAGATAGGGATTTTTCCATTCCTCTGTTACTGGTTCTTATTCACTTATAAGCAATCATAATGCAAAATCCTCACTTCCACCCCATCCCAGAACAACCACCATTCCCTCACTAACTTGCTTTTCAGCTCTGTTCTCCTGCGTGCAGGGCAACAAAGGAAGACCATGTGATTACCAGTTTAAAAAATGTTCAGTCAGATCTTCCAACTTCTCAGGGGAAAGATCTCTCAGAGTTGGAAGGTCTGACTGAACTGACTGATCAGCATCCCAGCTCATTGGTGCGGCCAGTCCACTGCCGCCTCCCAGCTGATCAGCGCAGCTCCCAGTCATGCCCCTGCAGCCTCCCCACCCTGAATGGCAACCCCAGTGGGTGGGGTGGGGTGGGGCCAGCCAGTGGTGGGAACAACTGGTTTGCTGAACTACGCAAAAAATTAACAACAGGTTCAGCCAATGTGGCACGAACCGTCTGAATCCCATCACTAGAGTTGACCCACATTAATAAATGCTTTCAGCTTTACACATGATTTGGGCTGTCAGGAGAGGCTGTCACCTTGCAAAGTTAATTTCTCTTCCAAGTTCAAAAATTAATTTTTTATCAGTTCCACGCCAAAGCTGGGCACCTGAATTTTAAAAGCAACAGAGGGACCAAGTGAAATGCCTTTTGTCTAACCTAATAGGCTTTAACTACTGAGAATATGGAAGTGAGGCTTTCCCTCTTAACCGGAGATTCAGAACAGATAAATGGTAATCCTTCCTACAAAGTTAAAACATGGAATTCACTGCCCCAAAGCAATGAAGTGAAGGTGTCTTGTATAGCGATGGTCATGAATACGGATCACCATAAGAATGCATTGTCAGATGCTACATCTTTTCTATCCTGCTCTACGGAGTGGAGAGTCGATCTCTGAGAGAAAGCCACTTGAAGAGACTAGAAGCATTTGAAATGTGGATTTACAGGTGGCTGTTACATGTAAGTTGGGTTGACAAAATCAGAAATGAGGAGGTGATAAGCCACCTGGGAAAGCCAAAGGAAATCATCAAAACCATAAAAAAGCGAAAGTTAGAATATTTTGGACATGTGATGCGATACCCAGAAAAATACACTTAATCCTCCAAGGAAAGATTGAAGGTAAACGAGATCCAATCAGAAGGACAACATCATGGCTTCAAAATCTAAGGATCTGGTTTGGACAAAACCCAGCAGCACTCTTTTGTGTGGCTGTTGATAACAATAGGATTGCCAACATGATCGCCAACGTCCAATGACGGATATAGCAGAAGAAGAAGAAGAAGAAGAAGAAGAAGAAGAAGAAGAAGAAGAAGAAGAAGAAGAAGAAGAAGAAGAAGAAGAAGAAATGAATGTATCCAGTAACTTCACTATTAATTATGCTTTCATAATTAAAGATAGTGCATCTCTGAAGACTAGCTTCTGGGGAATTGAAACAGAACAGTGCTCTTTCCACCATGTCCTGCTTAGAAGCATACATCTATATCTTTTAGAATTCTTCAGAATTCTTGCAAGTGGGACTTCTCCAGTGTCATGTTGTGGTTGCCCCAGAGGGTTGTGAGCAGGGGTGAAATGCTACCGGTTTGGGCCAGTTCGCCCAAACCGGTAGTAAAAAATGCAACTGGTGTGCTGAACCGGTAGTTAAAAAAGTTAAAAAAAAAAAGTTCCGAAGATCAGCTGAGCGACGCACGATCGACAGAACTTTTAAAAAAAACTTTTTAAAGCATTTTTAACTACTGGCTAAAAAAAGAGGTTCCAATGATTGTGCTCCACAGCTGTGATCGTCACAACCTTTTTTTTACCTTTTTAAAGCATTTCTTACTACCGGTTCTGGAGAACTGATAATAAAAAATGCTTTAAAAAGTTTTTAAAAAGGTTTCCAAGCTTGCGTGCCACAGCTGATTCCCCAACTCACTGTTCTACTTACTGTCCCAAGCCTCCTTTTGGTACATACTGTGCATGTGTGGGTGCAGCATGCGCTTTATGCACAGAGCACATGTGCAGCCAGAGAACCAGTAGTAAACTGGTTCAGATTTCACCATTAGTTGTGAGGTTATTTGAGTAGGGCCATTTTCACTGTTGCTCTGCAAGGACATGGCCTTTCCAAAACTGCTAGTCTAGGCCATGCAGAAGAGTAACCCTTTGCATGTGAAACAATAGCAGTTAAAGTAGCCCCAAACTATTGGTGAATTGGGCAAGCTTGAGATGCTTTATTCAAATTTTATCTTTCCCTCTTCCAAGGGTGGTGGGTTGTTTGTTTAGTTTTTTGGCTTCTTCTAGGGAAAACCACATTCTGATTTTCACACCCATGCCATGTCAGTGCTATGTGCAAGAAGGAGGAGGTCAAGAAAGTGCTTCAGTTGTCTGAAGAGGACACAGAGGTTAAGCATCAAGACCCTCAAACAAGGTGACCTCCACAATATCCACTCTTAGAAGAAAGGAAGGTGAGCTTCAGAAAAAGCACCTCAGCAAAAGGCATGTCATAGGCCCGTGATGGCGAACCTATGGCACGTGTGCCACAGGTGGCACGCTGAGCTATATCTGTGGGCATGCAAGTTTTACCCTAGCTTAGCTCCCGCCAGGTGATTTTCGGGCCTTATGGGCCCACCGGAAATTGGGAAACAGGCCGTTTCTGGCTTCCAGGGGGTTGGGGAAGGTCATTTTCACCCTCCCCAGGCTCCTAGAAAGACTCTGGAGCCTGGGGAGGGCAAAAAACAGGCCTACCGAGCCCACCGTGCCATCACAGTGCTTCACCCCCTGCACTTCCCCCCGTTTTTGGCACACAACGGCAAAAAGGTTAGCCATCACTGTCATAGGCCAGCCTGAAAATTTATTTATGAGGAGACACATAAAATCATTTATGACTTTGAACCCCAAAGTTCGATCCCTTCTGTTCTTATGGATGAAGAGGCTATGGAAGCTACATTTGATAAGGGTGCTTTTCTCATTTCATTATGGAATTCGTCATCTTTGTTTACAACTTGGTGTAAACCACTGGTGGCACAGTGGTTAGAAGGCAGTATTCTAGGCTAATTCTGCTGACTACCAACAGTTCGATTCTCACCAGGTCAAGATTGATGCAGCCTTCCATCCTTCCGAGGTCAGTAAAATGAGACCCAGATTGTTGGGGGCAATATGCTGACTCTGTAAACTGCTTAAAGAGTACTGTAAAACACTATGAAGTGGTATATAAGTCTAAGTGCTATTGCTATTTTGCCCCCAGTGCTGCCTCTTTTTTCTTCTAATGGATCCATTAGAGATGAATTTTGTTCTCATCAGGGTTATAGGCCAAAGCAATTGGATTTTATGGGCTAGACCATCACATCAATTCGCTTCAGGTTTCACTCAAATATTTCATTATTATCTGCCTTACCCTTCCTTCCCCCCTACTTCGCCATTTGTACACAGACACAAAAATGGTCTAAAATTCTTGTTGCAGAAATTATTTCTCTAAAATGATGGCTTTAATGGAAGTAGCCCATCTGGTTCATTAATCAAGTTAATACTATTGTATAAAAATATCTGGACCTATGTTGCCTTTCTTTTGCCAGCATTATCAGGTGTATTTTTAGTAAATGTTCTCACCATTTTAATGTTTTTAAAAAGTTTTTAAAAATTGCAGGAGAAAGCACCGTTCTTCTGTTTTGTAGATTTACATTTTATGGATATAAGTGGCACTTGAAAATGGATATTCATTCCTGTTGCTTTCTGTGGAAGATAACCTGGTTGACATGCACATCACATGTCAGCCACAGATAAATGGAGTCTGTTGCACCAGCTAACTCAAGCAAAAGTCACTGCGTAGGCTTCCAAATATAGTGCTAGGTTACAGGATGCTGCCCACATGCAAGTTTGGACAGATCCATGTTCAGAAATATGGATTGTATTTCGTGGACTGGAGCAAATATAGCACAAAAAATAACACACACAAATATTGAGGGTTGATGTGTTATCAGCACATAAGCACTCCCTGAGATAACTCCCTATTGGTGGATGTTGTTCCTAGCAATGGGTAGAAAACCATAATTTAAATGTCCTTCAATAAGAGATGCCTAGAATTTTAGAGGAGGAGGATATCCAGATGGTCACCAAGGCTTTACTTTCACATCACTGATTTAAAAGTGCCCCAAACCTCATGGGGCTGTATACCACAAGGCCTAAGAGCTCTTTCCACTAGGACATTTCTCAGTGTCTGGCCATTCCTTCATTCTGCAATGCTAATAATCTCCTTTCTATACATATACTGGTTTTTATACACCACACTAAGCCAGATTTTAAAGCAAGCCCTAGTGGCTTCATTCATCCATAATATTAGGGCTCTGTGGGATCAGTTTATACTTCAAGTCAAACCAAACACGAAACTTAATACAGGTAATCATTGAGATATGACAGTTCATTTAGCGACCGTTCAAAGTTATGACATAACCCTGCCAAGTACTTAGGGCACAGTCTCGAAGTTGCAGCACCATGGCAGATGTTCACCCTTACGAATGATTGCAGAGGCTCTGCAACATTTGTCCTGCACTAGGCCTGTGGATACCTTATGAAGATCTAGTGAGCCTTCAGTTTGTTGGCCTGCTTCAGTGCTTCAGGCCCTCAGTGCGTTTGCAGAGAATGGAGGCCAAAAGCACAGCAAGATCACGCACAATCAGGAGCATGAGATTTTGTGCTACTGATCTTGTTTGATCTCATGGTACTTTAGGCCTCTGTTCTCTGCAAACAGTCGAGATCTGCAGCAAAAGACTTTACAAATGGAGGGAAGCACTGAAGTCTGTTTGCAAAGCCTTTTGACATCTTTGCAAAAAGTCTTTGTCACTCAGAAAGGAGCCTGGGAGGGATGCGCATGTCCCTCTGGGGCTCCATTCTTGTCAGCAAAGGACTTGAGGAAAGACCTTTGCTGCCATAAATGGAGGCCTGGAGGGAGCCTATAGGGATGCAATCTTTGTCCCTGCAGGTCTTGGTAAGCCTTTGCTCAAGGCAAAACCATGGCAGAGAGGCTGGCAAGGAGATCATTCCATCGATCTCTGAAATCTACATAAGGTAAGTGACCTGGTTGCACAGGATGGAGGTGGGGAAGAAACATGAGATATCTCAATGGGTCAGGGGAGCCTTGGGTGCTCAGAAACACTACCCCCTATGGCCTTCCCCACCCTGAGATACCTTTATGACCCGCATATTTGATTAGCAAACGTGTGGGCAAAAGCAGGGAGTGATCACTTTCAAGTTACGTGATCCACTCCTACAAATCCTCAGGTTACAAATGTAATTGTCAGGCTCCATGACATTTGTAATTTGAGAATTACCTTTATGGTTATATTCCTCACTGGGACTACTGCATCTTCATAGGATTATCCAGCCAACACTGAAATAATATAAAGTCTGTCTTTCTTGTCCGTGATTTTGACAAAAAGGTAGTTAGATTACTCTGCAAAGCACTGTACGTTATTAGTGGCAAAATAACTAGTGGTACAACATAATGTACAACATAATGTAAACATCATTCTAGGGTCATTCTGAGTAATTTCAATGCCTATTTATGTTGACACTGATTGGAAGCTGTTAATGCCACACTGTTGTCCCAAAGGTACATTACCTTCAAACCTGGCTTTGGTTAAGAGTGTATTTTAGGACTACAAAGCCTATTAATGCTGTTTAACAGTACTATCTTCCACAGGGCAGACCAGAAGGAACAATGAATCTGAAATACTCACCCATCCACCCCTAAGAGGACAGTTTTCTGCTACTACCTGCCCATCAGCACCAAGTAGAGCCAATGCCTGACTTTGAGAGAGAATAACTAGATCAGACACTAAAGCAGCTCAGATCTTCGAATAAAGGTAAAGGTTTCCATGTCCAGTCATGTCTGACTCTAGGGAATGATGCTCATCTCCATTTCTTGGCTGAGGGAGCCAGCATTGTCTAAAACTTTTTCTGTGCTTATGTGGCCAATATGGCTATATGCCAAAGGCACATGGAACACTGTTACCTTCCCACTAAAGTGGTACCTATTCATCTATTTGCATGCTTTTGAACTGCTAGGGCAAGTAATGGGAGCTCACCCGGTTGCGCAGTTCTCGGGTTTCGAATTTGTGCTGTTAGCTTAGTGTCTTTAACCATTCATTGCACCACCATGGAATACTCATTCTAATGAACTGTTCTGAAAGATCTCTGGCCTTTAAAGAAGTCCTATTCTTGTGCTCTCAGGCCCTCTGAAGCACATCTTCTGAATCATTTTCAAAGAACACCCAACTGTGGTAATAACTATCCAAGGTTTGTTTACTGTACAAAAGCAGCTACTAGGTGTGATTGACCTGGAACACAACAAGTGTGTGTGTGTGTGTGTGTGTGTGTGTGTGTGTGTGTGTGATGAACAGCTGTCCTTCATTTCATGTAGAATATCCTGGGCTGCTCCTAATGCTGAGAAAAGGTAAGGGTACACAACAAAATTGGTAGAAGATGGTGGGTGTGGGGAGACAATCCTGCCTTTTCAATAAATCACATGAGATTTCTGCTCTCCTTATTCTCAGAAGTGTTTCTCTTATAGCAATAGCACTTATATACCGCTTCACAGTGCTTTTACAGCCCCCTCTAAGTGGTTTACAGAGTCAGCATATTGCCCCCCACAATCTGGTTACTCATTTTACCCACCTTGGAAGGATGGAAGGGAGAATCAGCCTTGAGCCTGGTGAGATTTGAACTGCCGAACTGCAGCTAGCGGTCAGCTGAAGTAGCCTGCAGTGCTGCACTCTAACCACTGTGCCACCTTGGCTCATAATGAAGCCCAATCCTTTGAACAACAAATAAATTTAGGGGATGCTAAATAAATGCTTATTAATAAACACTAAAAGATGTTCTAGTCTTGCTTACAACTCTGCCTAAATCCAAAAATAAATATGGCAAATATGAAAAATAAATATGTGCTCTGAGGTATTGGCCAGTGGTGGGTTCCCCTGGTTCGGACCGGTTTGCAAGAACCGGTAGTAAAACTGGTGGGAGGCCCTGCCCACTGCCCTGGATGTTGTCATCAGCGATCTGCGCATGCACGATCCCATTGCGAACTGGTAGTAAAGGTAAGTAGAACCCATCCTTGGTATCAGCCTCCACAATCTTGCACTCATATGCTGTACTTCCCTACAGGATGCTTGCAAAAATTTCTAGGGATAAAATCCCAAGTGATTTACCCCACTTCCTACTAATTGACAGAATTAAGCTTGCTGTCTGTCTCTCAGCCCATCAGGCTCCAGATGGCCAGATACACAGACTTCTTTTTTTAACTTTTTGCTTCTTGATTCTCCAATGTCTGGAGGTTTCCAGCCTTCTCCCCTCCATCCCCCACTTCTCTCTTCACCCTCTCGCTCCAATGTGGAATAGAAGGACAGCGTCACTTAATATTACAACGCGTTTGAAATCTGATAGTGTAGAATAAGCCAAAGAAGAACAGGAGGCCCTTTTGGGCTTGCAGACAAGAACCATTATAAGGACCAACAGCTGGGAGGTGAAGTCAGACGAAAATGAGCCCTGAAATAAACCCCACTTCCTGGTGGAAGAGAATGAATAAACTTTGGAATAACTTACTTAAGCAGAGAGGGGAGCGGGGTGAGGGGTGACGATGTCTGCACTAACCAATTTGAAAATGACTTGCACCTGAAAGACTGTAAAGTGAAGTCCGCTCACCCCAAACCACATCCTACATCCTGTCCCAATTATAGCTTTATTTTGCCAGGCAGGTGAAAGGTAGGAGAAAGTGTTGCAGATGACAAAATCCATGGACACCTGGAGTCATCACTGTGCTTCCACCCATCTCCTTCAAAATGAGCACAGCTTCCAGTCAGGTTACACACACGGATATAGTTATATTGATGCAAAATTGGGGAAGAGTAAAAGTAAATTCAGTGCATCCCACTTGGGTTGGAAGATGTTCATCAAGGGAAAAGACTTGATAAATCAGTATCCATTTTGATTTATATTGACACGCAGAGGATGTGTTAACAAAATGATACACTAGTAATACTCGCATTCATCACAAAATTAAATCCTGCACATTCATGGAGTGTACTTTAATTGTAGCAAGACTATTGGAAGACTGCATGCACTTTATCACAGGTGTTTATAGCAAGAATATAAGCCACAATTGAACATTTCAATTTCTAATTGAAATTGAGAAGCAAAATCCATGTAGGTTATGTTTGTTTCCCTGTATATTTTAAAGTGCAATATTTTATTCATTTATTACATTTCTAGGTTGCCCAATAACTGCAATTCTCTTGTAAATTTCTACAGTCCTGTGTGGAACGTTAGGTTTTAAATTCAAATAGTTGTATATTTTATTTGTGGCTATACCACTGTGAAAATGTGCATTGAAAAGTAGTCCCCTCTCCTCAAGAAAAAGGGCTCATCAACCTCACCTATTTTGAAAGGAGAGAAAATGAACATGATACTGGAAAAATATTGCCAAATTGGTCCTATTGTCTTGGAGATATTCTCACCATAATCATATGCTTGATTGCAATGCATGTATTGCCAGGAATGACAGTCTTTATCAATGATGACTAAAGAGTGGGCCTTACATTCTTCCCTATATTGAGATTTTGCTTCATTTGATTTTGATTTCTAGTTTTAGGCTAAAGACAATTTTCCTAAACTGTATTTCCATGTTGTCTGTGCTCTAGAAGAGGG
>JANHZT010000558.1:188778-205513 GCA_032468215.1 Stegonotus admiraltiensis
CTGATGCCCTCCATGCTTTTGAGAAACTTGCATCCATGACTGATGGGAGGATGAAAGGATATTTGGACCAACAAGTGCCTTACACTTCTTCACAGGTGAGTGAGGACTCTGTTTTTTCTGAGCAGTAGTTTGAGCACCCGGTACAGTAGTCTGTCTTATATTAACTTTAGTACTGTTTGTCTACTTACAGAAACCAACAGGGAATGGAACTATGCACAGCAGAGCTGTGATGGCTTCACGTAGGAAATCCATGGACCCAGGGGTGCCCCATGTCCCAGATTCAGAAGGTGTGTGTGTGTGGGGGGGGGGAAACAGGGGCAGATATGGAGGGCATCAGAGACGATCCTGTTCGAGATGTATTCTAGCTTGAAGCTTCAACCTGATTTGGAAATGTAATGATATCCCAGTGCAATCATGCTTCCTGTTTTGCAAACAGGGAATAACGTAGTTTTATCATGGACCCAGATTCCCTAAGATTAATGTCCAGTACATGATCTACTAAATGCCATTTTTGGTTCTTTCAACTTTGGATAACTGTGAAACACAGTTGAATAATCCAAAATGATGTTTCAGAAGCTGTACCTTCTTTCTTTGCATAGTCTTTGCCTGCAGCCTAGATGGAGAATGATAATTGCTGCAGTGCTTAATGAATAGCATAAGGAATTTTTGGAGATCATCTCTTTGTCTTCAGAGAGATACACCTTGAGGATACAGATTTTTTTTCCCCAGAACCCACTTGGTGGGAAGCAACGGAGTCTTGCTTCCATACTACAAAATCCTTGGACCACAATCTAAAGAGAATTCTCTTAAGAACTTCCATCTTCCTGACTGTTAGCCACCATATATAAAATACTTAAAAGGTTAACATTCTCTATTTAGCTTGAATGTTGATAATTCAACATCCAATGTTGATATAAAAAATGTCAATTTTTAAAAATGGGTTCATTGGGGATAGAAATGCCTTTTCTTTTTTTTACTTTTAATTCGGAACAAGTTTATTCTTAACAGCTTTGAAATGAATCTTCCACAATTCTGCAGCGGCTAACGCATTGGATGCTTGCAGGCTGCATAGCTGCTTTCTATTTTAGTGAGCCAGTTCTAAAAACATGGATTAGTTTAGAAAAATCAGTTTTACCTGACCAGCTTTTTTCCCTGTGGGACTAGTGCAATTGTGAAGAAACAGATGCTACAGTTGAGGAAAGCTCTCTTTTTATTACCATTTGGGAGAGGACTTAAACAACATTATTACTCAGGCTAGAGCTGGATGTTTTAGGATTGTGACCTTAGAATAAAATGCCCTGAATTTCAGAATGTAGTCTCTTAAGGGTTGTTCCTTGTGGGGCTATTTTGGTTAAGCTTCAAGATGCTTCAAGATGGATGGACCTCAACTCGAGCTTGCTTGCTAGAGAATGCTGGAACTTGAAGTCCACCATCTTTAAGCTGCCAAGATTGAGAAACGCTGTCTTAACTGTTTCTTTCAAACATTCTTCACTGCTCCAGAACTAGTGTTCAGTGATATCACACTCTGCTCCATTTCCTTGTAGACCTCTTCCTTGATCTAAACCAGTTCCAGGAAACTTGGCTGACTGAAGGTAAGGCTATCTTAGGGATCTCTGTTTGCTGCCTCTTTCCTTGTCATGCCCCATTATCATTATCTTTTAAGTATCTTTCCTTTTGCTTCCATCTGCTTTCAGTGTAACTGAGCCTGAGTAAATTCAAGAATATGAATGGCATCATTGTGTTGGTATTTGCTTATGAAAGGAACTTGGCAAAGGGCCTTCAAACTTTCCAGCCCTCTGGAGTGATGACTGTTGACCAGTGGAGTTCTGCTTCCCCCCTTGCAAAAATCCATGGAGCCCCTCCCTGCTTTAAAGCTTTTGAAAGAGGGTGGTTTGAAAATGGGACTTGCCTTAGAATCTTGTTGGTTTTCATTATTTTCTGCTCTTTCTTGCTTCCGTTTTGATCAATGTTAACCTGGGATGAGAAACATCAAATCTGCTCATTCCCTAAGTGCCCAATTAAGATACATAGTAGCTAATTGCAGTTTGGAAATGGATTTTGTATTTTGTTCTTGAAAGTGTGGACCTGGGGACATGGCATTTTGAAAAGGTTACAGAGGCTATCTGCATGTTTACTTTACACACATGTATTGTTCCTCTGCTTATCTGAAATTGGTGGTGCTCTCTGAAACCAGAGCAAAAATGGAGTAAAAGTGAGCAGATGATCAGCAGTCAGATTTTGTTTTATAAAAAGTATATAATATGAAAGAAGAAATTCCATATTCGTCTATATGTTCCTGTATAATTCTTTTTTTTTAAAAAAAGTTAAGTAAATACCGTACTTGTCAGCTGAACTGATGCTCCAATACAGTTTGGTGATGGCTAATCTAGAATGTTATTAACAATTTTTTTTTTCAATTCTGGTGCCTAAAAATCGAGAATTTGCTATTGTGACTGGAAAATGAATATCTTAAAACACTGCATTTATTTTACATGGTACTTTTTGAAAGTAAACTTCATTATTTTAATGAAAAACTTGGAAGATCTCTATCAGTCCAAATTGAGCTAACTTAAGCAAGAACACATAATTATAGCATTTTATTTCCTAATCTTAGTATAAAATACTAAGACCACACTAATGCTATTGACAGCAAGAGGTAGGATATAGAATTGAAAACATGCACTAGTAGTCCTCAAAATCACAACCATAATAGAATCTGGAATTATGGTCGTAGGTCATCTTGGTCATTAAGCAGATTGACACTTGACCATGCCTAATTTTAAAACTTTTTTGTGGTATCCATTAAACAATCCCATTGTCCTCAATATGCTTTTTTTTTGCCAGAAACTGGAATAAATGCCACTTTCTTTCAAAAAAAAAGTTGTACATCATGGTCATATGACTGCAGGATACTGCAAACAGCTGTACATTTTGGGTGGTTGTCTGAATTTCAAATTCAGGCTGTAAGTCAGTCATAACTTCAAACAATTCCTAAGCAACCGGTTATAAGTTGAGGACTTCTCACACACAACCATGAAGACTAAATGTTTGCTTTCCTCTTTTCCTTAAAGGAGAAAAAAAACCCCCACAAAAAACCCCACATTCAGATCCTTAGAACTAGATTTGAATTCTGAGATCTTAAGATTTGCTGATGACAGCAAAAAAATTAGAACAAAGACAGGAAAAATGAGTTGTTATTTGTGGTTTATTTTGGTTTACTATATCTTAAATAAAAAACAAAATATTTTTTTTTAAATCAAGACTTTTCAAATCAACACTTCATGGTGCAATTTTATTAGAAGTGGGCGAAGTTTGTTCTTTATTTTAATACTTCATATATTTAGATTTGTTTATTTAAGTGATTTATATGGTTGTGACTCTGACAGCAATAAACAGCCATTTAAACAGTTTAAACTAAGATTCCTAGAAATGCTGTTCCCCTCAATATTCATCTTTTATGTTAAAAAGAATTGAATCAGAATAATGTTAATTCTGAAATCCAGATGTGTGAGATTTAAACTCTCCCCATTCCTTCCAACACAGTTGGTACTGGATTACCCAACTCAAGTTCTTTTATATCCCTTAATGAGGATATTAACACTTTGGAACAGTTTGTTTTAGCAGCTAGTCAGTTTAAATAAAAACAAAAACCAGGACTAATCTTCAGCAAACTAAAACAGAAGTTGCACCAAGCCATTATCTTGCTCATTGTGGTTTCCTGGAGAATTATCTACAAGTCACATCGTTTACAATTGTAGTGTACTATAATCATATGAGTTATCTAGCCACACATATGCAAAACTTAGAGCCAGTGAAATGAAACAGGATATGTTAATGTATTCCTGGAGTTCAGATCTAGATAAGTAAAAACTATTGCAAGTAAACTGAAGCAATTGTATGCATGCATAATTGCATTCTGAATATCAGTCTAAGATTCTAAATGGATCTAGTAGAAGAGAAAGATTGCTCAACTCAAGTGTTTTTCAATCTCAACAATTTTAAGGTGTGTGGACTTCAACTCCCATAATTCTCCAACCAGCGTGCTGGCTGGAAAATTCTTGAGAGTTGAAGTCCACAAGTTTTAACATTGCTGAGATAGACAAACATTGCTCTACCTCTCTCTCCAAGGCCATTTAATATAAATCTTTGTTAAAAACTAACCTGTGAAGAGAACGTTTGTCTGCATTTCTAAGTTACTAGCTGAGGAATAAAGGTTCTCTACAGTTAGTATTAAAATACAAGCTACTATTTGCTTCATTTAAAAAAAATCCTTTTAATGAAATGGACTAGCAGAGAAAGGCATGGAGTAATTTTCCTTTTTCATTAACCTATTCATTTTATTTTATTTTATTTTTTATTTATTAAATCAATTTGCCACCTATCTCACTATGGGGCTACGCTAAGCGGCTTACAACAATGAAAAGGAAGAAATGAAAACAGTGCAGACAAAAGTAAGATAATAGAACAATAAAAAAAAACTGAAACAAAAAACCAAAACGAGAATACATATAGTCCTCGATTTACAACAGTTCATTTAGTGACCATTCAAAATTATCACAGCACTGAAAAAAGTGGTTTATGGCTGCTTTTCACACTTACAACCATTGCAGTATCCCTATAGTCATGTGATCAAAATTCAGATGCTTGGCAACTGACTCACATTTTTGATGGTTACAGTGTCCAGGGGTCATGTGATCAGCTTTTGCTACCTTCTGACAAAGTCAATGGGAAAGCCAGATTCACAGATGTTACTAAATTAACAACTAAAGTGATTCACTTAACAACAGTGGCAAGAAAAGTCATAAAATGGAGCAAAACTCACTTAACAAGGGTTTCACTTAGCAACATAAATTTTGGGCTCAATTGTGGACGTAAATTGAGGACTACCTATACAACAATACGATTAACAACAAAAAAAGATGGAGAGATAGAGAGCAGAGAACTGTGGTGGGGGTGTGGGGGTAGAGTCTGCATTTGACACTCAAAGCACTGGCTTGCAAGGGAGTTGGTGATCCTCTGTAGTACTCAGTCAAGATTGCCTTGAATAATATTGCAGAAATTATATTCTTAATCTATTGGGAAAGAGGCTGCAAACCTATTTAGGAATGATGTGCCAAGGAGGCTACTGAAAGAATAGAAGTATGTGTTTGATGGGAGTGCTGGCCACAAGCCAAACCCACAGGGAGCAATGGCTACACTGTGACTGCTAGCTTTTGTCTTTATTTAGCAGAGTTGGAAACAGGTGGGGTTTTTTTATCTGTTTTTTAGTTCTGCTCTGACAACATCAAAGGAAGAGAAGGCTGAGAGCTACTTTGGGGGATGCAGTGACTTGAATAATGGGTGCCATCTAGCCACTTCTTAAACATGTCTTGTCCTGTTTGCTTCCCAAACTGAGGCAAGCATGTTACTGAAGTGGATTGTGTGGTCCAGGATGGGTGGTAGAATGAGTTTTATCTGAGATTATAAATCTATATCCTCATAAAAGGCATGCATAGCAGAGATTGGATTCTTTACTTGAATTTAGATGCGTATGCTAAAGACTCTGAAATTATCGCTGCATGAGTTTGAGGCTTTATTTATCTAAAATAAAAGAAGTGTAAAATTACATAAAAAACTGGTTGGAATAAGGACTTATCTAGCAATGTTCAAATTCTCTGAAAATTTACAGGGAGGATGTGATGGACAGAAATATTCTGCATTGCTTGCTTCCAGTTTTTGACCAAAAACTGTATTTTATAATTGTATTTTATTTAGCCACTGATATTTTCCATGAATTATTTCCATGAATAAATTGAACAGATAAAGCATTTATTTATATCCCACCTGTATTACTGTTATAAAAAAATAAAGACGGAAGACATGTCTTTCCTCCTATTTTTTCACAACAACTACCCTATGAGGTGGGTTGGGCTGAGAGAGAGAGAGAATGGCCCAAAGTCACACATCTGACCTTCATGGCTAAGGCAGGACTAGAATTTACAATCTCCCATTTTCTAGCCTGGTGCCTTAATCGCTAGACCAAACTGGCTGATATCATCCCATGGGGATGATTAGTCTAATCCCTGTGCCTCAAACATAAATGTGGATTTCTCAAACGTTTTATGCAGCTGCGATCATCTTATCTCTGAAAAAAATGCATTTGTTTAACAAGCTATGCATTATACTTTGTGTGAAAAGGTCTTGACAGCTTTTTATCCCTTGCATTAGCAGGAAGAGGATAACTGTGCACTGCAAAATAATTGAAGAAAGAAGGGGATATTTAATCTATGCAGTTTGTCTTTTCTCTACCCCCCCTACCCCAGCTGTGCTTTCATCCTGCTGGTGTTTCTTACCCATTTATCTTGCAAAAATCATCTTGGGGACCAATGGGAGTAAAAACAGCTGTGAATGAAAGAACTATTGGCAAGAAGGAAAGAGTTAAACATTACTTCCTTTCCTTAGAAAATCCAGCTTTTCTGTGAAGACTATGGCTTCTTTTCTTAATTCTCTGCTTTACTGTAGATTTCCTTAATATCTTGCCTTTTTAAAGTATGATTCCCATCAGCCCCAGCCAAGTGATTAACGATCTAGGGTGATGGGAGTTCAACATTTTGGGAGGTACAGATTTCCCTACAGCGGGTCAAGTGATATGTGCATGAATAGTGCTGTATAAATAAAAATAATTCCCCTTTCTGCCAGAATATAATGCAAAAGAAGACAGGCTGTCTGGGATTCACTGTAATACAATGGTAATTTTGTCCCTGGATCAGAAAGGGCTTAATTTTGAGATCATTTAAAAACTTGTTCTGCCACTTCTTCAGTACTTAACATTATATTCTGCTGTCTAGTAAATGTGTTTCAGCATTGCAGTTTTAATTGGCTCCAATCCAGAGTCTCATTGAGGTTAGTAAACGATTTAACAATAAATCATTCAGTAGAATAGATAATAAATATGATATGTGATTCACCAGGCTGACCACATTTTATTCCAGTATTGTTCTTTGATATAGAAAATGAAACTTAATGGATCATATTCCATAGAAATTATGACAGTATTATGAGAATATATGCAGCAATAATGTACTGAAACATTGGCTGAAATCATACATTACCCTAAAAGTATGGGTTGTTTAAGCATGGGTTAATTAATGAATAATAATGGATGCGCTCACAGCATGCTAAATCCAAGCCAAATAAACTATATTATAGCTTAGAATAATATGTGAATGCAACCATTGCTTTAAGTCAGCTTTGTTAATTGTAAGTAAGATTCAAAAGCAATTAATGTAAGCTGAAGAGAAACTAGAAATTTAATGAGGTGGATGATGAAACTTAATTGGGAAAAGATTCAATTTATAAAATCATTGTTAGTGATTCCTCTGCTTTCTCAGGGTTTTTGTAGAAGTGGCTGGGGAATTCTAGAGTAGAAGTCCTGACTGGTTACCAATCAATGGGTACTAAGTCATGATTTATTTATCCATGTTAATTGAATACACTGCATTTGGCTGCTTTCAAGGCATATACAAGGCATATATGACGGTTTCAAGGTATACATGGTTTACAAGGAAAACTGGTTTATATAATACACTAAACACAAATCAAACAAACCATTTTATGGCCTACATGTAAATCTATAAATTATCTGCTAAAAGAAGTTTTTTTTCAAGGAAGATCCAATGAGTTTTTGTTTAACTTATGTTGGTATGTTTCCCCCTAGCCTGTTGCAACACAGCATAAATATATTTTTCAATCTCAGCTAGAGATATTTCTTCCACAAAATAAGAGCTTTAGTTACATTCACTTACTGCCACAAGTCAGAATTTTTAGGGTTAGTGGCCTAACCCTAGTGATCTTGGGCATACAACCATAATTGAGTCTGTAATTAATACGTTGCATTGGTCATTTTATGATCTTTTTTTTGTAGGGGAGGGTTGATCATAAAATAAACAGGGTGGTTGTTAAGCACAACGGCCATTAAACATAAAACAATGCCCATTACACTCACTTGGTATCTTTTTCCAGAAACCAGGAGCAAACAGTGGTTTCTTGAAAAAAATATGATACATTGCATTCATGTGAATGTAGAATGCTACAAATATCTACAAATGCAGACCGAATACCAAGCACCCAAAACGTGATCATGGGGGATCTAGGGTGGCTGTGGCAACTTCAAAACTGGGTCGTAAATAGCTTTGGGAAGTTCAATCATAACGTTGACTGGTTGTAAGTCCAGGACTACCTCTACTACCTCTACTATGAGTACACCATGCCAACTCCAAAACAAACAGTCTGTTGTAGCTCAGCCCTGAGCTACCCTGTCAGGGGAAAAGGCTGACATTTGAAACTGCTATGAGGAAAAATAATACCATGGAAAGACCTGAATTAGAAGTTTGTGTAGGATTGGTAAGCAATCACATAAATATGCTATTACGAATATCTTTGTGTCTCTGCTCTTGACTTTGGTATCTAGTGCAGACCTTGTCCACTATTTTTTTTCCTGCTCAGGACCTCTTCCAAAAGTAGATTCTGCACAGAAAAAGATTGCATCTGAGGAAAGGTTTTGATTTAGTAAACTATATTTTCTCCTTTCCTTTATTACTATTGATCTTCTCATCGTTCCTATCACCCATCTCCTCCCATGACTGTAACCTTGTTGCTGATATCCTTAAGATTTATATTGACTGTTTCCCTATGACTATCATTAGGTGGTGTACCTTATGATTCTTGACGAATGTATCTTTTCTTTTATGTACTCTGAGAGCGTATGCACCAAGACAAATTCCTTGTGTGTCCAATCACACTTGGCCAATAAAGAATTCTATTCTATTCTATTCTATTAAGAATAATGTTTCATTTCACAGTGTTACTAAAGAATCTTTTGCTGAGAGGCCACATCTGAGCAACAATTGGATGGTGTAATTTCAAAAGAGAGATTATCATTTTCTGCTTCATCTTAAGCAGTTTAGTGGGCAGTCTTTTGTATAACCTGAACCATTTCTAGCACCTGTTAAAACCTAATTAGAATGTCTATTACCACCTCCTTTGTTTCATTAAAGGCTGTAACAGACTGATTTCACTGTTGTTCAGTTCCCCCCCTCCTTTTTGGTCCCTCCCCCTCCCATTTGTTTAACATCTAAATAGATGACAAATGCTAGCAAATTTGAAAGTTTCCAAAAGACAGTGGATTAACCTAATAATATGGGCTGGATCTAGAATTCTGCTTCCTTACTCAGACTTGGGCAGTAGTTCTATTTTATTCCTCCATTTTACTTATTTAGAACACTTATCTCACTCATCTTCTTCAAGCCATCATAGTTTTCTTTGACTGAGGCATTAGTTTTAAACCATAGTTAGCTGAGTCACAGGAGCTTCCATAGGTTTGCACATGTTAAATTGGAATTAAACATCCTATGTTAATTTACTCATTTCAGTCTTCTTGTTCTGTGAGCCTTGAGGAACAGTTACAAAATCACAGCTATTTTCAGTAGGAAGTAACTGTGGCACTCCAGATGTTGCTAACTACTAGAATACTCCTGGCATCCATCACTATTGGCTGTACTTCCAAGGGAATTGTAGCTGAGAACATCTGTCTCTGGTTGCTTAAATCTTACCCAAGATCAGCTAATGAACTCAAGGATGGCATGATTTGAACCTTAGTTTCCTGTCTCAGTCCAGCACTCCTCCACACCCATTTAGTTAAAAGTGGGGCAGCCATATCTTGACTCTAAAAATCAAGATAAGCACTAGTGTCAACAAATAGACAGGTAGGAGAGATTCCTGAGATGTTAGAGTAAGAAGTGCTTGGCCTTTCTCCTGCAATGTTTCCTCAGTTTAATAGCTACCTATCGGCAAGCTACTATGAATGAGCTGTAGAATTCAATTTAACCATCCCCCATTCCTGTGAGGGGAGGACATGAGGAAAAAAGATGATGCAGTGATGTTGAATAAAATCTGAAGGGAAATATTGCCTGATGTTAACGGAACAAGGGCAAGATAGAAATGGAACAAAAAGGCTGTTTTGGGAAGGCTTACTTAATGGACACAATTCGGGATCTCCTGTGGCACATCTGCTATGGCTTTTATACTTTCTGCTGCTTTAGTTTCTAGGAAACAATTTTTTCTCCACTAAATTCAGAGCCAGGTTGGAATGGGCAAGTGTATCACTTTTAGCTTAGTGCCATGTGGAAGACATTAGCAAGTGCCAACATCTTGGAAAATTTGAGGGTTCTATTTATATTATGCAGGCAGGAAATAAAGAGTAGACAGTCTGAGGGTGTAATGACTGGAGGAGGGAGACAGGAGACAGCCAGACAGAGACTATTGAGGATTTAAAGGGCAAGCATAACTTAAGTGAGTGGTGATTCTTTTTTTTCCTTTTTTTACAAAACGTATTGTTTCAAACTGAAGTACAGATTTACCCAACACCCAAATTATAACAGAGCATCAGGTTTTAGCTTCATCATGATTTGCAAATATGCTTATGGGTCCCACATGGGCCGCATTAAGACCCCATGTGCCCAGCCATGCTGACAGTGGAAGGCATTTTGTGACATACCATGCTCACTTAATTCTGTGGAATCCTTGGTGCTCTCTGAGCTTTCTTTTCTTGCAGAAAATTTCTTCCTGGAATTCAAAAATGTTCTGGAGGGTATAGCTACCCAATATGTTATTAATTAATCATACATAGTCAAATATATTGTATATATTTTGTCACATCTATAGACTAAGTGTCACTATTAAAGTCATCAGAATATTCTCGCTAGTATGGACAAATAACAGACAAGAATGATGCAGTGAGGTAAACTCTGGAAACTGAGTTGCAGATCTGAGTTATTTCCAAATGTTTTATACTGTCAGGGAGACATGTGGTGGTGCTGGGGAGCTTTGGGAAGTGATGAAACTATACAAATGGTGAAATAATAAATAGCAATATTTAATTATCATTGAGTCGACAATCTGATTTTAATATTTCAGAAACTATAAATATAGATTTTCTCTATGATAATCTGCCTCTCACTTAATTTTTCAGGTCTTCCAATAATATAACCATCACCATTGTAACTGAGTCTATCCATCTTGCTTTTGGTTGTCCTCATCTGTTTTCTTCCACCTTTCCTAGTGTCAGAGCTTTCTCCAGAAGGCACACACATACACCTCTCCATTTACTTGTAAAAAGAAGATTTCAGATTATCCTATTGGAAGAAATGTCCATCTGGGTTCAGTTCCAAGTGGGGGAAAAGACACTGGATTCATGGAAGTTGCTTGGAAAGAAGGTTTATTGATGAACAGGATCACATGGCTTGGAGATCTTGAGTGAAAAAAGGGAAGAGATGCTAAGAGTCCCTGAGTTTTATGCCCTCTGTTGGACTTTGAATTTGAGCTTGTATTCTGATTGGTTGTCAGACCCCCATGGGGCCATGCACGGGCAACTTTGTAGGTTGTGTATCTCCCAGGCTTGGTTGAGTCTTGCTGGCTGATGTAATGAAGGGGCTTTTGGCAATTCCTATTATGACTCTGCTAAAAAGAGCTAGATCTTTGTTCTTTAGAATAGACTGGCCCAGGCCTTAATGGCCCATTGACAAAAAGGGGGGGAGGGCAGAATATTCTGCCCTTTTAATATTTCCTAAAATATTTCATTTTTCTAGGAGAAGGGTGGGTGCTAACTTCCTACAATCCTTTTCATAACATTTCTGTTATTAGGAGACCAGCTCTTTTGTGTGCATCTGAAATTTGGAGTTTGGAATGAAGTACTTTAGACTTATGTAACAGAAAGTGAATCGTTTGGTTACAACCCTGCAAGATATAGTAGGAGAGAAAAGGGTGAAGTGTGTAAAATAAAGAATACCTTACCAATTACTAAATGTGGGAGTTGCTTTGGGATTGGGTGGCAACCTAGTGGCACAGGAATCTTATAGAGATGGGAGAGTGGATTCAACTAAATGTCAATATATCATAGAAACTAAGGATGCATAATGAATGAAGAAACACACCAAAAAACCCACAAGTTTGAACAACAGTGTTTTCCAGCAACACAATGATCTGAAATATACCTCCATCAACTATAAAATACTTATGGGAAAAAAATAATGGTTTTAGAATGATTGTCAAACTTGAATATTATTGAAGATCTATACGGAGATCCCAGACATGTAGGAGACTTTAGATTTCTGAGCTAGAAGAGTTCTGCAATGAAAAATGGGAAAAATTATGAGAAGCAAAAATAAAGAGTTGTAGCTGATTAAAGAAAATGTTTGGAAAACATTATTTCTACCAAAAGGCATATAATATGTAATGACTGGAAGGGTGCCCAAATTTTTGCACCCATCTGTATTCATTCCTCATTTATTCTGAATATGCAAACAACTGCACATAAAAAATTAGCATGCATCCAAATTTTCAGAAAGATGCAGTGCTTAACTTTATATAGAGGCTGTGTCAGGTTCTGTTCACTTATAGATTTATTGGCACATGTAAATTAATGAAGTGTGTATAAATTTTTGCAGGCAACCATACATGTATTATAAAAAAACATTAAGACAAGGTCTCTGAGAGTTTTTTTCCTGGGCCTACAGGAAGGGGACTGATATCCAGTGGAAGAATGCCACAAATGTGTGAGGTCTTGCTAACTTATCAATTTTACTCAAAAATGCAGTGAGGTTAACTCTGGGCTATGCTGACCTAAATTGGAAGATGGTTAGTATGGCAAGTCAACAGCTGCCATTGATCCTTGTCCAAAAATTCCAAACAACAAGTTATAAATCACAAATGCCCTGATAAGAAAAGGGAATTGCATTTTTCTTTCAAGCAGAGGAACAATGTTAGAATAGGAATGAAATTCATTTTTTTTGCCTCAAGATAATTGGTTTTTATGTCTTGGTACAATATGATTGATTTAATAAACAATGCAACTCTATGGTATTTAATTGGGTTCTTGGCATTTTCTTGGCCAGTTATTTTCCCTCTTGCAGACATTTTATTGTTGGGCAAGATAACACAAGTGATGAGAACACTAGGAAACTAATAATTCTGTCCGAGCTACTTATATTTGCAATTATTGCCATTCTGGCATATTTAAATAATTCAGTAGAATTTTCTTTAAAATATAAATACATTGGATTACTTTATAATTTTCCTTGATGGATTGCCTTTCTAACAAATGTCTGTACAATCAACATTAAGTTTAGTTCCAACACATTCCATGCAGATAATTGTTCTGTTGCTGATCTGAAATATGGCATATCTGAAAAAGTATCCAGAAGAGAGTTATAATGATGATAAATATTCTGGGTATACAAATTGGCTGGTTTCACAGATCATGCTAAATTATAAGATGGTCAGTATGAGTTTGATTGGCATGATGTGTAACACATTACTGGGTGTTGTAAACTATGATTTCTATAGTTATAGTTAATGTCACTTTTGTGTCTTTTCCAATAAAGCACAATTAAACCACTTCACAGCTGGATGTATGGTCCTTTGGATGGATAAGAAAAATAAAACCTATACAGGTAGTCCTCGACTTATGACCACAATGAAGCCCAAAATTTATATTGCTAAGCAAGAAATTTGTTAAGCGAGTTTTGCCCCAACTTTTCTTGCCATATTTGTTGAGTGAATCACAGCAGTTGTTAAGTAACACAGGTGTTAAGTGAATCTGGCTTCCCCATTGACTTTGCTGGTCAGAAAGTCACAAAAGGGAATCACGTAACCTTGGACACTGCAACTGTCGTAAATACGAGTCAGTTATCAAGCATCTGAATGTACATCACATGACCATGGGGACGCTACAATGGTCATAAATGTGAAAAACAGTCATAAGTCCCTTTTTTCAATGCTGTTGTAACTTTAAACGGTCACTGTTGTAAGTCAAGGACTACTTGTAGTTTATTTGATCTCTTTGGTATTGTTTAATCTGCCATCCTTGTTTGAGCTTCTTTTTTAAGGATTTCATGGTGATCCAGATCACTTGGTGTGATTTATGATTTATGACTAGGGAATTAGGGAATCTCTCTTAAGCTATAGTGTGCAGTAGATGTGCCTATTTTAACTAGGTCTTAAGTGTTAAGAGGCCTGTATTGCACCATGAAAAGAGGAAAACACTCTTGAAATAAAGAGCTAGGTCTGCTCATTTGCTAATGGCAATTCTACTGGGGGAGAGATTACGCAGACACGGATGCAATCCCAAGAGAGAAACTCACTCCTGTTTCTTGGCGGTGATTTGTTCCCATCTCATACAAAGCCAGGTTTTTTTTTTCCCTCCTCTGTTATTCTTTCTTTCATTTGTGTGTGCATGCGTGTGTTTTAAATAAACCTTTTGCAGGATGCCAAATGTTACTTATCTTCCTCCATTACAATTTGCAGCACAGGTTCCGGACAGTGACGAGCAATTTGTGCCTGACTTCCATTCAGAGAACTGTGAGTCTTGAAACTGGGGAGATGGAGAGGTGGGAAGGTCGTGCTTTGATGGGGAAGAAGATGAAAAGTATCCAGACATGATGCCAACGTCTGAAATGCCACCATCTGATCCTTCATGCTGAAAAAGCCAGAGCTGAGTTTACTTCTCTGCCAGATGCCAGATAGGATTGAAAAAACAAACAAACAAACCCATCCTGGCCACATATTTTTGATTCTACCCATGACACTTCTACTTAATCTGCTTCTTGGACATTGTTCTCTTTGATATTCCTACTCTTGATTTGTTCCTACTGAATATTTTATTTTAAAATTTTGTTTGTGGAACAAACATATTTGTGATAGTTGGAAGTTTTTTGGCTGTCAAATAACTTGTTCTCTTCCCCTTGGAAGGGTAGATGAGGGGCCACACTCCTTACCTAAACATCCTCTGATTTCTGGTTTCTCATTGCTCCATTAATGGATCTAGGAAGGGGATATTATGGGAATATTTTGGAGCACACCATGGAATCTGGGCACTGAAGTTTCTATACATGTCCAAAACATGAGGCAAAAACGATACTGGCCCAGGAATTGTCATGATTTATTTTTCTTCTATTATTTTCAGTAGGAGTGAAACACAAAATAAATGTCCTTTCTCCACTCTGCAGGATAACAAAACTTTGTTAGAGGCCATTCACCGCCACCAATTTTTTCTTGAAAGATAGTTTTTATATCCTGAATACTATTTGCTTGCAAACTTAATAATATAACCATTTTAATTGTTTTTAAAAATCTGGACAACAGTTGGGGGGGAGTGTTTTATTCATCTGAGTATATTTACCTACAGGGGCCTCTTCCTGCCCTTCCTTTGCAATTATAAATAGAAATGAGCATTTCTAGTCCTTTTAGTTTTGAAAATTTAAGATTATATTAATTATATATATTAAATATATATATTAATTATATATTATATAATTCATGGCAGGCCTAGAACTCATGGCCTCCTGATTCCTAGCCGGATGCCTAAACCACTACACCAAACTGACTCTCCCTTACCTCTCTAGACTACCATATTTTCACTGCAAACCCTTTGTGGCCCTAGGCCTGCATTGCATATTAGGCTAAGGTTACTGTTCTCTTCTGTTGTGTCTGTATACTGTTGTTACTATGGTATAGTAATGCCATAATGCCCAATTTTGTTTAAAAGGATTTCTTACATATACAGATTAGGTTGGATCGAGATTTGAGACTGCAATTAGGTGTGACTAACGACCTGTAAATTATGTTCAGTTCAATGAGTATAGTCTAAGGCAGGGGTCTGCAACCTTAAACACTCAAAGAGCCATTGGGACCCATTTCCCACAGAAAAAAAACATACCAGGAGCTATAAAGCCTGGGTGGGCATGGCCAACTCTCTCCCACCCAGTCACATGACCACCCTAGCCACACCTACCCAGCCACAAAACTCCCCCCTCTCTCTCCCCCTCCCTATCTTCCCCTCTCTCTCCCCCTCCCCTTTCTGTATCTCTCTATATCTCTGTCCCTCTCCCTATCTTCCCATCTCTCCCCACTTTCTCTATCTCTCTCCTCTCTCCCCGTGTCTCTTTCCCACCCTCTGTATCTCTCTCTCCCTCTCTCCCCTTCTCTCTGTGTATCACTGTGGGTGTCTTTCTATGCCTCTCTCACACCCTCTCTGTGTATCACTGTGTGTCTCTCTATGTCTTCTCCCCCCCTCGTATGTGTGTGTGTGTGTGTGTGTGTGTGTCTGTCTGTCTGTCTGTCTCTCTCTCTCTCTCTCTCTCCCCCTCCTCTCTCTAAAAGCCACAGCTTGGCCAAGCCAGCAAGCTCTTCATGGGGTGCTTCGCTACTCCTTTTATTTCTTCTTTTTGGAAATCTGGGCTGGCTGAGGAACGATCACTGTGTATCACTCCATGTGTGTCTCTCTCACACCCTTTCTGTGTATCACTCTGTGTATCTCTCTGTCTCTCCCCCTCTCTGTATGTGTGTGTCTGTCTTCTGTCTCTGCCTTGCCGTGTCGTCCCCAAGCCCCGGCAGCTCTTTGGCCAAGCACGGAGGGCACAAACTCCAGCCCAAAGTGGCAGGAAGCAAAGGCTGACTTATGTGCAAATGTGGCGCGAAGGCAGGTACAGGGCTGCTTCGCTCCTGCACTCTCCGGCGACCCTCCTCCACCTCCTCCTCTTGTGATCCCCCTGGCTGGCTGTGGCTGGGCCAGGAGTGTGTGTCAGTATGGGGAGATACTCCTTAAGCGAGCGGCCACCCGCCCCACGGGCGCCTTTCCTGCGCTTTGCTGCTTGCTTGAGGATGGTTGCCCAACGGGTGCACATGCTCCCAGCTTAGCCAC
>JANHZT010000558.1:208911-222313 GCA_032468215.1 Stegonotus admiraltiensis
CTCCAAGACACATTCCAATGTTATGATTCTATGAAGATAATCAGAAGTAGCTCCTTATTGAATATGCAAATAATGTTGAATATTAGTTGCCTTCATTCAGCAAGAAAACCAGAGGGGTTAACATATGATAACATCAGGCTGGAAGAATGGTGGGACCTTGATTAATTGTGGTCTAAAAATCCTCAACACCAACTGTTCTGTGGTCCACCGTGACAGATTCTCCAGGATCCGCATCTCCAGGATTCACACTTCGGCTTATCTACTGCAAGGCCTTCTTTCTTGGTTGGGTCTTTCTTTTTGATCCAGCTGGATCAAAACTTTGGACCTTTCCAGATTCAGAGAGTATATATGAGAAGCCATAGGCAGAAATGAGCTACTCTCATCCTTACAACTCCCTTTTTTCCACCTCTGAATTTAGCTGTGGGTGTGGGCAGCTGAGTGGGTTGGGTGGCATATTCTGGTTGTTTTCATCCAACATGCTTAACCTATTTAATTTAGTTTCTTAAATTAACCCATTTTCTGAATTTGTTTGCCATGTTGAATCATAAATTATCAACTGGATTGGAAAGTACAATAAGCCACCAAAATAGACTGACAGAAACCTAAAAAAAAGTATGACCAAGATGTCAAGTCTAGCTTAAAATATAACTGTTAGGTATTTGTTTAATTTGGTTAAACATTTATTTGGAGAAATCATCTGTGTAGGAATGCAAAAGGAGCAGATGTGGGAGATGAATCTTCAAAGGACATAACTCCTTATTACATACCAGGCAGTATCACACAGGGTTGTGTATGACAGTGTAGGTGCCTAAAATAAATAAATAAAATTTGAAAAACAGCCCCAGATGTTGGTGTTCCTGTCCAATCAGGTGTTTCCTCTTTGAAATACTACTGTGATGATCCCTTATGTTTGCGTTAAGATGCTCGTGAGTGGAGAGGATTGCTTCAGTCTCTCACATTATCTCTCCAATCTTAAAATCCTTGTTGATTCGTTGTTCCATTGATGAAGAATATCTGCCCTTTAGACCAGCTATGCAGTTTTAATGTAGATTCCTCCATTTCCCATGAACCAGGGAACAACCTGTCATGCTATATTACTTTATGCGTGGCATTGTAAAAAAATGCCATGCATAAAAAAATCTTTCTGCCTCACCATTCATAAATTCCCCGTAATGGCCCTGACAATCCTTGTGCTGCTTTTTGCAACTTTCTGTTCTCCAGCCTTTGTTTGCCACATTTCAGTATCTCCTCTTCCCTCATTTTCCTTCCCTACACTCTCCACTTCCACATGCAGGGTCTTGGATTCGAATGTCATCTCTTAGCCCTTATTTACCCATCAAGCTCTCCTAGGCCCCTCTCACTTGTTTTTCTACCCGTTCCTTGTTATGTTCTTATCTATAGAGCTCTTTTCAGTTCTCTCCTCACATTTTCCCCCGCCTGAAGTCCGCATCACATTTAAATGATGCCATCCAATTTCCCCTGCTCTCTTTTCGGTTTCACCTCCTTTAAAGCAGGAGCTTTAAGAATTTGTTCTTTTGATGAGTTGCATAATAGAAGACTATTTCTAAAAATAGGCCAGATCACAAGATATCAAAAGGTAATTTTGGTTTAATTTACATTTTCATAGAATGAATATGATTCCTTCCCCTGTGGTTGTGTCCACATCCAAAGCTTTCAGTAGCCACACAGGTGCAGCTCTGCTATAAGATCATCAGCATGGCAGCCTGTGGCTTCAGAATCATGTGGAGTCCTCAGTCTAATTTAGTATATGTGACAAGGAAAGAAAGAAAAGTAGGAGACCAGAAAGAAAGCCTTGTTCCCTCTGACTGCAAAATAAAAATCAAGTCTGAGTCGAGTTCTGAATAAATAGCCTCTTCAGAGCTTATCTATTATGATGCATCAGGGTTTTGCTGGGAAAATGGGAAATAGCAGCAGGAGGGAGAGGGATATCTCTTGCTGCACCTGATGCTTGCACTTTTCTCTAGGCAAGATTCAAACAATGTGAGCCACCACGGCCCACTCCAGACACCGCCTGGCCAGGCATACTGTATGGAACACAGGTAAGCCAATGAACTGGGTGGATGAAATTTCTAATACTCTCACTCTATCTGAAAGGTTTAGGGCAGCTTAATACATTACAAGAACTCTGTTGCTCTCTCAAAAATTACCTTTCAAGCAGAATAGAATAACAGAGTTGGAAGGGACCTTGGAGGTATTCTAGTCCAACCCTCTGCTCAGGCAGGAAACCCTATACCATTTCAGACAAATGGATATCCAATATCTTCTTAAAAACTTCCAGTGTTGGAGCATTCAGAACTTCTGGAGGCAAGTTGTTCTACTAATTAATTGTTCTAACTGTCAGGAAATTTCTCCTTAGTTCTAGGTTGCTTCTCTCCTTGATTAGTTTCCATCCATTGCTTCTCGCCCTGCTTTCAGATGCTTTGGAAAATAGATTGACTCCCTCTTCTTTGTGGCAACCATTGAAATATTGGAATGCTGCTATCCCTAGTCCTTCTTTTCATTAAAAAGCATTATGTTCAGCTGGTACCTGGGTTCATATCATGGGTTAGGCTAAAATATGATTGCTTTTTTGATGACTTGGTGCTTGTTGGGCACAACAGGTTTGGTTGAATCAGTCAACACACTTTGTAAATACTCATTCCCGTGGGTCGGTAAAATAGGAGTTCAAGCTACTATATAGTTTGGAGACCATCACTCTTTGCATTTTTTAACTTTACAAAATACACAGTGATCCATGTGAGGAGCTGGTTCTATCACAGATGGAGACATTTTCCACTCTTCCTATCCTGGTTCCACCTTTGCTTCAAATATCATAGATGGTGACAGTGAAGCAAACTAGAGACACGGTATTCCTGCAGCAACCCTATTTTGACAACTCCCACCTCTAGGAATTTTCCTCCATAGCGGCTACTAGATAAAAGAACTAACATTATTCAGATGACACAGCTGATGGAGGAGAAGTTAGTTTAGCCCAAACAGAACTAAGAACCTAACCATCTCAGTTGAATTTAGCAATTTACATAACATGCTGTGTCTTTACTGAATTAAACATGTCCAGTGGAGGGTACTAAATAAGCTACTGTGGTTAATAGTTCAACAGGACCCCATCATCTCAAGTGGCATGTTCAAAGGGGATGATGGGAATTGTTTGGCTCAAACACCCGAAGAGCACTTTGCTTTGGTAAACTTTGTTGAGCATAAGTGTTCCATTTCCTGATCTTGGACTCTTTTCAAAGGAATGTTGGGTCCCCATCGTGTACTGTAAGGGATGATCAGGTGATTAAATGCCTGTTCTTTATTTTTCTGCCTGTACAACTGTGTGGCTTCTTCTGCATTCCTTCTAGTTCCTTGTACCAGCTGCATGCTGAGACCAGCCAGTCCTTCTCTGCCTCTCAAGCCTTGATATCAGACAGCTCTTCCATTTATCAACGTCCATGGTCTGCCCCATGTCTGCCGTATCCCCCACAGGGCTTCAAGCAGGAATTCCATGACCCCATGTATGAGCAAGTGAACACACTGGGAGATGTAGACAGTTCCCGGTATGCAACTGGCATGGTGATAAAACAGGAGAGGATGGACTATGCTTTTGACACAGGTAGAGTGCAAGAAAGTGGGCATGTAGTGTGCATATATATGTGTGCATGCATTTAGGACTAGGTTTAGTTCTTTGGGCCAGGTTTATCTTTTTCCTGCTACAGAAACAGCCTGAAATTTGCTTGGTCCAGCTATGCTGATCAACAATCAAAGCATTTGGGCTTACTTGGCATTACTTGTAATACTATCCCCCACCCCTCAAAAAAGTGAAAAAGAAGTGGGGAGGCCTCAGTACTTGTCCTGCCAAAATCTTGGATCCTTGCTGCTATTGAAAGATGCCATTTGTTGATTTCACTTATGGACATTCCAAAACTGAGCACATAGAACAAGATTTATATCTGTATGTAACTGTATTTCCCAATGATACACCCAGCCAGGAACTCTGGGATTGTGTGTTTAAACCAGTTTCCACCAACCTCAGCCATGCCAAAGGCGGTGGTCTACAATTCTCACCATCCCCATATTCTGGTAGGAGATGAGGACAGTCATAATCCAGTGTATCTGGGAAGTGATCTGGAAGGTACCTTTTTCTTCCATACAGTATTACTATTTTTGTGTATTCCCAATATATTTTACATTATGTTCAGATTCTCTTTCATACACACTTGATTTTGTTATAAAAGTTTTATACATAAATAAAAGAACAAAATCATGCAGAGGGATGTTTGTTTCTGGTGTTATGTTCCCTTGCCATTATGGTACAGAGGGCAGATCACTAAGTTTAGACTGCCCTTAATTCCATTGGCTGATCTTGAAACCTCAGTGGGGTTCAATTGGGTTATAGTTGGTTGAGGGACCACCAGGTGTGTAGCATAACTGACCAGTTCAAACAAACAAACAAACAAACAAACAAACAAAATATTACAATGGGAAATCTCTTCCATAAAGCTGACAAGAAAACTGGAGTTGAGCTTGATTGATGGGCAATAACCCAACCCATTTAACTAGCTTACCTGTTGCTTGGCTGGGGAAAAAGTACCAATGCTTCTCCAGCTCATGAGAAATTCTGTATGTTAAAATGTTTTTAAGTTGCTTTTCCCCCCCATACCCATTAAACTTCAAGCGTGTTCCTTTTTCTTTTCTTTTACTACCACCTTCTTGCCTCTATAAGAGGGATTTTAATGGATCCCCTGACCTTTAAATGTTTGGAGAGAAAGAGGAAAAACTATTCTGTCCCCCAGGGCTGGCAAGGCGTTGCATAACCTTGAGTCTCTACCTTCTTGCTAGTTTGGCCCAGAGCCTGTCTCTGTGGCTGGCTGGAATGGAAAGGAATTTCATTCACAAAATGGATGCACAGGAACTGGGTTCCGGATAAGGAGTGTTGGGTTTCACTGCTCATGCTCTCCTAGTGGTGCAACTGCAATCAGCCGGCAGGCTGGTAACACAAGCCAAAGCTTGGCTCACTGCCCAGAGAAAGTGGAAGTATGTACAGAAAATGACACCTGCAAACCTGGGAGGGAAGCATCCAACTGGCGTTTGAAGTAGGAAAGCCTTTGGCTATCCAGGAGAAATGCACACCCTTCCTAACCCTTTTTACAACTCCACATCTCCCCAGGGACTGCCATTAGTGCCTTTCCTCACTTGCTTTTTCTCTTGCTATAAACTTCTTAGAGTGTCAGCGATTAGGAAAAGAATAAGATTGCATTATCCGTGAGAGCAGTCTCTGCAGGATTTAACCCATTGTTTTGAGCAATGTCCATTGTTTTACTTTTAAAACTAATAAAATATTTTTTGTAAAAAAGGATTTAACCCATTAATACTGAATAAATGTTTACTTGCTTTCATTTTTTTCTGCTTTGTGTAAATGGGTAGATAAAACTGTTAGCTGGAAAATAAAAGTGCCCAGTGAATCATGGATTTGGTTATTGAAAGGTGGTTTTGTAAGTATGGATAACCCAAGGCCCTCCAGATGTTGATAAACTACAATTCCCAGCATCCTTTATAGCAGACTAGTTTAGGTGGAGTTTCTGAGAGCAATGGTTCAGCGGCAATTGAAAGATCAGAAGATCTCCAGACCTTATAAGAAAGGCATGGCGTATTTCTCTCATACACTGTAATTTATTTTAATCCATTTTTCTATTCCACTTTTTCCTTAAAAAACTCCTCTCCACTTAAACTAATAATATTCATTCATTCAAATCAGACAAATGTGAAACAAATTCTGCAAAATAAAAGGCTAGAGCAAAAAAAAAAAGTGTCTCCTGAAGAAAAACCATAGCAAAATTGGTCTTAAATATCTTAATGAGTATAACAATGTTGATGGAAGCGAGTTCCAACAAGAGCATCCCCCAAATTAATTCATTTTGGGGTTAATTCATGTCCCATTTGTTTCCCAAAAATAATGCCAATAATGGCATTGGCACTTTCAATAGCTATACATCTGAAACAACGCCAGCAAATCGTATTTATTCCATGCTCACTTTTTTTGTTTGAGTTACAGATGTGACAAGTTGCCATTCAATGTATATGAATACAGAAGGGTTACCAAATTGTTCCAGTTCTGAAGGCATATTAGGTGAGAAAAATAATCTTGGGGTTCCTGGTAGATTTGATACAATTTTCTCTTTAAGGTGGTGATAATAATAATCAACAGCAGCACCAACCTATTCCAGGTCCTAAGGAAGGATCTGATAGGTGGATAAAATGCCAAATCCAGTATAAACATCTGGCTGACTATGTGACCAATTATAATTTGCTGTGGAACTACTCTGGGAATAGATTTGGATGCATGACTGGACAGTGGGGACAAGTTCCACCTTGTATTATTTTCCAGAAAAAAAGTCCAGTACTTTTTACAGCAAAAATGCTCTGTGAACTTGTAAGATTCTTAGCAGATATTGCTTTGATTATTTGCATAGAAAAATCTGTAGAGTGCAGGAAGAAGCGATTTTGTAGGCTTAAGCCTTCCTTTTACCCTACAACAAACTAGTAGAAGGTACAGCAGAGGCAAGTCAATCTAAGAGTTCCACCCTGAAGGGCTCATAAAAGGGCTTGAATTTGCATCTGATTCTAAGACTCAGTCCTAGGATGCAAGGCAAGCACCTAAACAATCAGTTACAAGAGTACATGAACCACATTATTAGCATTGGGTTTCCTTCAGACTTTATCTAAGAAGGTGCAAATATTCACACAGAGGGTTGCATCAATTATATTCAAGTGTATTCAGCACCAATGCTGACTTGTAGGTAGACATTCATTTTGAAGAGATTCTGACTTACCTGCTTTTTGACTTATTGCTAGTTAGAATGAACAATATCAAAATGGACTTGGGATATGTATTATAAGAGGCAAATTCATACTTTTAGGAAAGAGACAATTCTCCCCAGTCTGGTTTCAGCCATAGTATCTATAAAGCATCACCTCCCCACCCACAACTAAACAATGAAAAAAAAAAGCACACCTACTGAATATACAGCTATCTTAACTTCTTGGAAAATAATTAGTAGAATTAACACCATTAACAATGGAAGGTTTTATAATGATAAGAAAGACTCACTTGGTTACGTCTGGCTAATTGAAAGCCAAAGGAGCAGCATATTGTGTGATCAATCCTATCAATCCTGGGAAGAATTTTGGTAGTTAATCTCTGAATGTCAGTGACTTACATATATCTAGAAGAAATGCAAATCAGATTCTTGATATTTACCTTTGGGTGTTTGGTTTTTTTTTTGCAGGCTATGGTTATGAGAGGCAAATGCGACCATTTGCAGAAGATGTTTGTGTTGTTCCTGAGAGGTTTGAAGGTCAGAGACAATAGCATTTGACTTTAGTTCGCTTAATAGCCAAGCTACCCAATCTTCCAATTGAACATTTGAACTAAGAATACATCTTTCATAAATGTAGTATTTCCTTAAGCCACTGGTTCTCAACCTGTGCTCCACAGACCCCTAGGGGTCAGCAATGTCATTGCAGGGGACCCGTGAAGGCTTGAAGAAATGTTATGATTTAAATCTTGTCTTGGGCGTCCATGGTCATGGTCTGTGACCGCAAAAGATATTTAAAGGGGGTCCATAGTGAAAAAAATGTTGAGAGCCAATAGCCTAAGCTTTACTCTTTCAGTTATAGTAGACACCACCCCCCACCCTCCCAAATTTTGCAAAGTTTGCACAGGCTGGAGTTCAGCTTACATCATGCTTTATATATTTGGTTGGTATCAAATTAGAGAAATTATCTTTTAAATCTGAACTTGAACAAAATATCCACATATTAGTCCCAGGGAATACGCAGTCTATTTTACAGGTTTGGATTATTTTCTCCCATTCCAGAGAATGAGTATCCAAGATGGAATCCACTTTTTCATGCTATTTGTGAAGCATAAAAACTTAGATTGTAAATATCAACTTTCCAATCTACATGTCAGGGTTCCAAGTAACACCCGCAATGAAATCAAAACTCCAAGGCAGGCATTTTCCTCAAAGCTTGAATTTTATTAGAGATGTCATACTGGCACATCTGGGAAAACCCGAATCTGAAGCCCTCAGGTTTTCTCCACCCAAAGTAAAGTCAAAAGTTCCTTCCCCTGCATCCACATGGGTGTCACATGGTCCAATCAGGTTGCTGTTCCAACTATAGTTGACTCCCAGTCACACCTCTCCAGGTGCAGGCTGAACATCCTTGACTCCCAGGGGGAAAATGTCACAGTTATACACCCCACACTGTCTCCACCACCACCCGTCCCGTTCCCACAGCTTGCCCATCCACCGCTGTGGCAGCCCTGAAGATTCCAAGTTAAAGATGGTTCTAGGGCTGACACTACGTTTGTTTTTGTATCTTTGAAAATTCGGGGGTTCACTTGCTGATATTTCCCTCTTGCTTCTCATTGCCTCTATATCACGGATGTGAAACTTGCCGCGTCATGTTGCTGTCATGTGACATTTTACAACGTTTTCCCCATTCACAGAGCTGGGGTGGGCATGGCCTGCGCATGACACATCCAGCCCTCAGGCTGCCCATTTGACATGCCTGCTCTATATCTTTATCAACATGCCTATTTGTACTTCCACTTAAGTTTCCTCACAGATGGTGTGATAATAAAGGAGAAATACTTTGAAATATAACAGCCTCCCCAAATTAATTGGGATTGTAATTTCCAGATTTCCAACCGTTCTCTGGCCAGATTTGTTAGGAAATCTGGGAACTGTCATCTCAGTCTTCCTGGAGAGCAAAAGGCTGGTAGAAACAATAGATTCCCTTTGTTTTTTTGCCTGTAGGGGAAGCAAAATGTAGAAGTTTGATTTCAGGATATGGTATTGGTTCTCCCTATGAATTTTCTGCAGAAAATGCAGGGATTTTAAAAAATCAGTTTCTTTCTTCCCTTTTATTGTACTGTATATGTTGCCCTTAATAGGGGATATTAAGCAAGAAGGATATCGTGAGGGCCCACCTTATCAACGGCGTGGGTCTCTGCAGCTTTGGCAGTTCCTGGTGGCTTTGCTGGAGGATCCAAGCAATTCCCATTTTATTGCCTGGACAGGTCGAGGAATGGAATTCAAACTCATTGAACCAGAAGAGGTCAGATTTTCTGTTACTTTTTTTTTAACTGAAAACCATCTTATATTATACTTCATTGATTGTGGATTACAGGTACCTAGTTAAAGCCATATCTGACCTTGGAATATTGAGCATGGCAGGAACTGTCCTCCTAAAGTTGTCAAATTATACTGTGATGGAAAAAGAGTACAGTTTTATTTTCTCATTGCAATATCAGGTCAGTGGACACATATGGGTATAGGCTCAGAAAAAGTTGCACATATCTAGCTTTCTAATTGAACAAAACCAACTTTGGAGCCCCACAAAAATGCAGTTGTTGGAAAGAGCAGGGTGTTCTGAACTGAAAAGTAGATTTGTTTACTTAACTCCTTAATCCAAATGTTCTTTGCAATCTTATATATAAATGTGAAGCAGTTATGTTATGTTTTTTCAAGTTGCTACTTCAGTTGCAACTCAAGCCTATATATGAGTTCAAAGCACATACTGTATTTTTCGGAGTATAAGACGCACCTTTTTCCTCCTTAAAAGGGGGTGAAAATTTAGGTGCCTCTTATACACCGAATGTAGCTCCACCCACCCACTGGCCCCCACCCTTTGGCCTCTTCCTCGCAGCAGTTACCTCCTTGCAAGCAAACAGCAAGAAAAAACAGCTCCTTTCAGCTTCAGTACAACCTAATTAGCACAAGTTGATTGGATTGGCCTCCCACTCTCAGCTGATTTGCTCTCAGCTGTTTTGGGCAGGGCTCTGATGCTTGCTGCAAAGAGCCCTGCCGGAGCAGATTTTTTTCTCCTTGTGCTAATCTAGGTATGATGAAAATGAAAATGAAAGTAAAGCAGGCTGTTTGCTGTTTGCAGTAACTAGACAAAGTTCCTCAGAGGCAGAGGGAGATTTCTTTTTCTTCTTTTCTTCACCAAAAAAAGGTAGGTGTGTCTTATACTCCAGTGCGTCTTATACTCCAGTGCGTCTTGTACTCCGAAAAATACGGTAGCCAAACAATCATTATATTGGAGAAGTTTACTTATGAAAACTGCTAATCCCGAAGTTTTTTTTCCCCTAAAAAGCAACTGGATTTATTTTGAAAACATTTTGCTTCTAGAAGCTTATTGGATGAGAAGTGAAATGTTTTCAAAGAAAATACCAAAAAAATCCATCTGCCTTTTGGAAAAAAACACCTTTGGGACAACCATGACCTGGATAATTGAGAATCTCCATAGACAAAAGTGCTAATATTGGGGAAAGTATATAGATTTACTGGAAGAAATATGCACAGAATTGTCTATCAATTGTCATTTGGATTTTTAAGAGAAATTGCCTGAATGTGAATAGAAAGTTTTGGTTTGTGTCTCTAAGACTTGGTCCCAGTTTCTTTGCACGTAAATGTGATCTCACTCTGAATTGGCCTGCAGGTGGCACGACTTTGGGGCATTCAGAAGAATCGTCCAGCTATGAATTATGACAAGTTGAGTCGCTCCCTTCGTTACTATTATGAAAAAGGCATTATGCAAAAGGTTGGTCTGGAGTTTGAATGCTTGGCATATGCCATTTAAATTTGGGAAAGTGGGCACTCATCTGTCAATAAACTGCTAGAATTGTTCATTGTTCAATTGTTAATCTTTCATTAACAATTTCTAGCTGGGGCATTTTGAACACAGATGATCTTAGTTTAAATATCTATTCATTGTTTTTATTCAATTTTTTGAGTAGGGCTACATATTTTGTGCCAAGAGAATAACATTGGTTATCAGATTAAAAATACAAGGGAAAGTGGGAATGGCACATTTTACAATCTAAATTGGCATAAATTTGAAGGGAAGGGCCACCAACAATGCAAAATTCTAACACTTTAGTAATAATCAGATTAGGACTAGGTCTCTTTATTATTATTATTTATTAAATTTATATACCGCCCTTCTCCCGAAGGACTCAGGGCGGTGAACAGCCGTCAAATAAAACACACCAATACAAAACTTAAAAAACAATTAAAATAAATTAACCCAATTTGGCCCATGGCTTAAAAACCCAATTTAAAACAGTAGAATTTAAAAATTTTCAAATACAATTTAAAATTAAAAAATAAAAAAGTTTAAAAAGTTAGGCCAGCCCAGCTTGTTGGAATAAAAGTGTCTTCAGGGCTTGGCGGAAGGTGTGAAGGTCAGGGATCTGTCATAACTCCGGGGGCAGCTCATTCCAAAGGACAGGTGCCCCCACAGAGAAGGCTCTCCCCTTGGGGATCACCAGTCGACATTGTTTGACCAACGGCACCCTGAGGAGCCCCTCTCTGTGGGAGCGTATTGGTCAGTGGGAGGCTATCGGTGGCAGAAGGCGGTACCATAAGTACCCAGGCCCTATGCCATGGAGCGCTTTAAAGGTGGTAACCAGTACCTTGAAGCGCACCCAGAAGACCACTGGGAGCCAGTGCAGCTCGCACAGGAGGGGTGTTACATGGGAGCGCCACGTCGCTCCTATAACCACCCGCGCGGCTGCATTGTAGGGAGGTCAAGAGATCTGTCTCAAGCAGCACCATGAACTCGTGCTCAATCCAAACAGAATAATTGTCTCAAGGGTACAGGAAGATGTAATGAAACATTTTCCTTTTTTATATTGGAGTGTTTGTTTTAATAATCTTGTTGAGCACTTGATGCTCTTGGATTTTATTCCATTAAAAAAAATCTTTTTCATGAGGGTTATAAATCTACCTTTAAAAAAACTCTGGTTGAGCATCTTCCCATCTTGACTGCTTTTTTAATTGTTACAAATGCTGACAGCAAAGCTATGATCTGCATATTATATTACATTTTGAATGTATGTGTGTGCATACACATTTTCGAATCAATATTGGTTCTTAGAACAACCTGTGTAAGTTGCTACAGTTTTCCTGGTGAGATTTCAGAACTGGTTTGCCATTGCTTTCTTCCTAGGGCTGGGAAACTGTGATTGGACTGAGGTAATCCCGTTGGCTCCAATACATGCATATTTTGATTTTGATTGAATTGACTGTGTATTCACAGTCTTTATACAGTATGTTATTTTATGAACATAAATAGTTTATGTGATTTTCTTCTGTTTTAATCAAGAATTTCAGAATTGGGATTTTTTTTTTGATTGGAATGGCTTACAGGTCATGTAAAATGCATTTCAAAATGCAGACATTAAGTTAAAGTAAAAAACACATATTTTAAATGTGCACTTCCAGTATTTCTTCCCAGGACTTCATGCAACTTTTTTGGAAAACACCTGGTTTGCTATGAAGCCAAATTAAGCTTCTGGGAAATAGCAGAATAGAGGTCGAACAAAGAAGCAACATAAGATACTTGTCACTTCTGGGGACATCTGTGTGCGATGGGGGTGGGGGGGAAGGATTTGTCAAGAACAAAACAGCTGCTGTAGTACTTGTGTTTTTCTCCCTTCTGTGACATAGGTGGCTGGTGAGCGTTACGTGTACAAGTTTGTCTGTGAGCCTGAAGTGCTGTTCTCCCTTGCTTTTCCTGACAATCAGCGTCCATCTCTGAAGGCTGAATTGGAGTGGCATATCAGCGAGGAAGACACAGTCCCTTTGTCACACTTGGATGAAAATGCTGCTTACCTTCCAGATCTGGGAAGTGCCCAGCTTTATGGGAAAAGCTGCACATACTAGCCAACAGTAGAATGGACAAATCACGTCTGGGAGAGTTGTGTGTGTGTATCTGTATATATTTATACATATATATATATATATATATATATATATAAAGAAAGATATTTCTCAAGTTTTGAGAGTTCAATCCTAGATAGCGGCAGATACCGTATTTTTCGGAGTATAAGATGCACTTCCCCACCCCCTAAAAGACGGTGGAAATGTTGGTGCGTCTTATAAACCGAATACAGCCATTTTTGGCCTCCTGAAGTCCCACCCCGTTCATCCCATTTTTGTGAAAAACGGGCCCCTTTTTTTTCAAAAACAGGGTACGCAGAAGGTTTGGGAGGCCTGCAGAGTGCTCCTGGGGGGTGGGGAGGGCAAAAACATGTTAGTTTTTCACAAAAACGGTGTTTTTGCCCTCTCCCAACCCCCAGGAGCATTTTTCGGAGTATAAAATGCACCCCCCCCCAAAAGAGGGTGGAAATGTTGGTGCATCTTATAAACCGAATATAGCCATTTTTGGCCTCCTGAAGTCCCACCCCGCTCATCCCATTTTTGTGAAAAACGGGCCCTTTGTTGCAAAAACGGGGTACACAGAAGGTTTGGGAGGCCTGCAGAGTGCTCCTGGGGGCTGGGGAGGGCAAAAACATGTCAGTTTTTCACAAAAACTGTGTTTTTGC